>PVIU01013295.1:0-57100 GCA_004026605.1 Ondatra zibethicus | reverse complement strand
AAAGGGGGGAGCTGGAGTATTTCAGGAACGCTGCTTACATAAGGGAAAGAAAGGCTCCGAGCACACATAGAAGAACAGATAGGAAAAGAAAGTGATGATAAGTCTGATTTAAATTTTAGTTTATCACCTTCAGAGCGTTGCTTTTAGATGAGAACTTTAGAACTCATGTTCACCAATGTGCTGAGAGTAGACTGGTCTACCATGACATGGGAGAATATGCATAGGGCAGTACCTCTAGCAATCTAATGTAATTAGAACTCAAAACTTTAATTTCCAGTTTGCATATTTTATCTTTCTTTTTTCTTCACATCTGCTTTCTGTAAACATTCAACCTAAAAATATATCTATGTTTTTGTTCATTTGCTATAGGTTCCCACTCTGTCTCTTGTAGTGGTTTTAGACTTGCGATCCTGCTATAGCCTCCCACATGCTGGCACCACAGATGCAACTGTGTAGAGACAGAATATAGGAGCAAATATTCTTATGAAGTCCTGTTTAAATAAAAAAAACAGTCTAACACAATCACTGTGTATGCCTTTCTTTATTAAAAGGTGTAGCCATTTCCGTTGTATCTATCACTTTGCATAGAGGAGTTATTTTTAACCACCTACCATTTTCCATAAGAACCTTTATAATTTTCACTGAAGAAATATATTCCATTAATGGACAACCTGGATTTGTAACACATTCTCAGGCACAGAACCTTACAGTAAGGAACTTAGAGTTAAGGGTTTTCCAAAGTCATGAAAGTTGAGGTCATGAAAGGGCTGACCTTTGGTCCTGAGCAGGTCTACCTCCCTTTTTCCTGTCAGAAACAGTCACCATAAGGACTCAGTGTGTATACGTGTATTTCTCTGAAAATCAGATTCATATTGTATTCCGACAGCACGTGGAATTCATTTCAACAACAGGACATCTGAAGCCTGAATGATGAGAAGACATTTGTTTTATTCCCCATAACTTCTATTGTATTTCAAAGTTGTTCTTTGGTGCTATAAATAAGATCTGAGAATATTCTACTATAATTTTTTAAAGAAGAATTTCATTATTTTTGTAATTAAATAAGAATGTGAGCTAGGAATCCTCGTCTATAACTACTATCCTAATAATTGAAAAGTTGATGTAGGAACCTTAAGAGTTCACGTATAGGCTGATATACACAGTAAAATTTTGTAGTAAAAAATACATACGATAGGACAAATAAAGAGAAAAAAAATAAGACTGCACTATTTTTGGTATAGTAAATTTACCAGTCACTTAAGAAATCCAAAGGCAGGTAAAGCATTTTCTTTGATCCACCAACAGCATAATCAAAAAAGATAGATATTTTTAGTAAGTTATGGTAGAATTGCTAAAATTTTAAAAACAAACTTCACCAAAACCTCCTAAATAATTGTTGATTGATAGAGATAGTAGTATCTATATAAACTAAACAGATTGATAATTGAATATTAAAACAATGATTTCAAAAAATCAAAGACATGTAGCATAGCAGAAATAAATATTTGATAAATCATAATTTAAACAGAGAGGAGTAGGTAGATTGAAATGTTGAGAATACCATATCTAAGAGTCACACAAGGTTAATATCACTTAATATTAAAAATGGTCACTTGGACAGAACACATTTTCACACAGTATTAGATTTAAAGTTCATAATACATCTATGTAGCAGGAATAATTACTTCCATTTTAATAAAAATTAAAGTGGGCCCAGGGATATTTCCCAGGTTAAACAACTATAAGGACTTTGATTAATATTTTATATGTAACATTTGTTAAGGTTTTGTTGCAAGGGGAAGGCCCATTTGTTTGTCCCAGCTGCCCAGCTAGATTAGCCCTGAAATAATCACATAGAAATTGTATTCATTAAAACACTGCTTGGCCCGTTAGCTCTAGTTTCTAATTGGCTAATTCTTACATCTTAATTTAACCCATTTCTATTAATCTGTGTATCGCCACGTGGCAGTGGCTTCTCAGGTAAAATTCTAACCAGCATCCGTCTCAGGCAGAGGATCCATGGCTTCTCCCTGACTATGCTTTCTTTCTCCCAGAATTTCTTCCTTCATTCCTGCCTACCTAAGTTCTCCCATATCAGGCCAAGGCAGTTTCTTTATTTATTAACCAATACAAGCACACATAGAAAGAAGGACCTCGTATACCAAGGTTTGACTTTACATCTTGTGCCACAGTGTGTGTATGTGTGTGCATCTGACAATTTTAAACCAAAAGTTTTTCTCCACTTTTTTCTAAATAGTCTGAAAGACTTAACCTATATTGTTCTTCCATATTAGACTGAGATTTTTCAGTATTACTGATTAGTTCTTTCACAGTTACAAATAAGATCATTCAGTGTTGTAGCTGCATCATGAAAAAGAGTAAAGGGGAAGGGGGAGAGTTTGTTGTTTCCCTATTTTGTTTGTTATATTTTGGCGATGACAATTTAATTACAATATCCCTTTTCCTTTCCTTATTTTGAAACCTTCTATTTGTCCTTCCCTGCTTTCCTTAAATCCAATGGCCTCCTTGTTCACCGATTGTTATTACATGCATATATTTATCTATACATATATATTCCCAAATACAACCTGTTGGGTCTATGCAGTTTTACTTGTACATTTTTTTTTTCAAGAATGACTATTAGGCACTTGAAAAGCAACTGATAAACTATTCTCTAGTGAGGGCTACCTCCCCTGCTCCCAGCTTTCCTTTGTGTTTTTCTTTTTTCTTTCTTTTTTTTTTTGTTTTTGTTTTTGTTTTCTGAGACAGGGTTTCTCTGTAGCTTTGGAGCCTGTCCTGGAACTAGTTCTTGTAGACCAAGCTGGCCTGGAACTCACAGAGATCCACCTGTCTCTGCCTCCCAAGTGTTGAGATTAAAGGCATGTACCACCACCACCTGGCAACTCTCTTCTTTTCTTGATGGCCAATAGATCCTTCTGTAGGGTTGAGGTCACGTAGACTTTTCGTCATCCAGTTTGGCATGTTCATTGATGTTATCCTTGTTCAACTTACTTTTGGATGGGCATGCTGGTGATACTTTACTAGTGTAGCTTCTGATAGTAGGAGAAATAATCTCACAGCAAACTCTCAGATCTTACAAACTTTTTTTTTCTGCCTCCTGTTCCTCAATGTTCCCTGAGCCTTAGGTGTCAGAGTCTATTATAGTTTTATCATTTGGAACTGGGCTACTCAACTTTACATATCTATTGCAAAGAGAAGATTTCTTGGTGAGATGTGAAGATTGTACTTCTCTGTGGGAAAGAACAGACGTTTATGGGTTATAGGTTTTATGTTAGTTAATTATTGGTTGTAGATCTTCACCAATAATCATGGTTTTTCAAGTACTGAGTGGTTAGATAGTTTCATACAAGGCATGATATTGCTCTTGTTGAGGCAGTCTTAAGTTCTATTAGAACACTCTTGGTTACCATCAAGATATGTGTCACTAAAACACCTTTTTGGTTATTGTGTTATACAGGATATTGATATGTTTTTGAGGTATCTAACAATGTTTAAAAATACCATTCAAAAAAATTTCTAAGTGATTTTCTATCAGGATTCAAGCAACACTAGCATAATAAATATATTTTATTTTTGTAAGTAAAAAATAAATCCAGTTTAAATTTGACAATGATGTTCCTAAACACATCTTTGTTTCTAATGTTATTGAATGCACACAGGAAATTACTGGTTAGCTATACATTATTAAATAATATGTCTCCTTATGAGAATAAATTTGAGTTTTTTCAAGACATGGATGAAAGCAATAAAGATATGAACAACCACAAAAAAAATATGAAACTGGAATTAGAAAAAGAAAAAGAGTATGACTTTCAACAGAATTTCCCTGCCAAATGTCCTCTTAATCTCACAACTGATTAGCAAAGCAATCTATATTAGGTATATTTAAATATTTTATTTTTAATATCCTACCTTTTTGATATCAAATTTTCTTTAGTGTGTGAACATTGCTTAAAATTGAAATTACAAACCCACTGATTCATTTCATGTGTAAACCATAGAATTATTATTATTATCAAATAATTATCCTTTTAGTCCATGATCTATCTGACATTGCTAAATCATTCTTGGCTTCATGTCTTGCTCTGAAGGTCTGACAGTATTTTTTCCCTTGATTGCCATGCAAGGGCATCAAGAAGCTAAGTGCTACAATTAGAAAAAGTGCCTGATTATTGATCATATTTATAATAAGTATGTGGTTCAATATTTAGCTTTCTATAAGCTAAACTTCAACAAAATACTTGTTTGGGTTTATTTTAATAGAATATTTTGCTTTGCAGTGACAACATTTTAGCATTGTCTGTCTAAAGAAAGCTAGCTTCACATGATATATTTTATCAATCTTCCTTCTAAGTGTGAATGACATTCTCTGAGTGAAATGGTTCATAATGTGTAGTTGCCTAAGGAAGACCAAAATCTGGCATTCATACTTTGACAGTATCTTACTGAGAACCATGTCTATAAATGTCAACACATTTGCATAATCTGACTCAGGCTTCAGAACTACTTTGAAATCTTTTGAGCCAGTCTTGGTGTGCCTTCTCCATCTCCTCAGGGCAGGTTACACTGAGATAAACAAGCTGAAACAAGGGAAACTAATAATGGGTCCAATATGTAAGAAACTCCCTTTTGTGGGAGAAACACTGGAATACTAAAATATATCTTAAGTTCTGTAGTAAATTAAATTATTAAGGTTTATTTACAATAAAGTAATTGTAAGTATTTTGGTTAAGATTAATAACATTCACTAAATAATACTTTTTTTTCTTTTTTGACACTGGACTTGGAATCCTATAAATTTTAGTCAGGAAGTTAACAACTGAGATAATGAAGGTATATCTTCAGGCCTCATTTTCTTTTCAATTATTTTCATTTTGAACAAGCAAACTTTACATTTTCATTTTTTTCTTTTGAATTTTGCATTTAACATTTGCTATCTGAGTTAGCTCTGCCATTAGTAATAATCTTAACTTAGTCTCACTTTGGTGCTTGCTCTGGTTTTCTTAGTTTAGAAGATGTACAACAGATGTATATAACAAATAATCTCCTTCCATATAAATTGCTTTAGTTTATTTCTCCTCCTTAAGGTAATGATATTACCTGAAATGGAACCTAAATTTTAAAGGAATACACTGTTACAGGTTAGAGAACAGTAGGTGGATTTTCCATACAAACTCTTGAATGTTGATAAAATATGCTCTATATAATATGATGAAATATCCATATAAACACATACATAATTATTCTAAACAAAAATTATTCTAAAGGAAACCTGAGGATCCAAGTAAGAATGCTTTTCCAGTGGTTTTCCTTTTATTTTCACCTTTATGATAGTAAATTTTTTTGATATTTTTCAATAATGATGTATCTTATTTGGAACAAATACTCTAATCAGGTATTGGTGGGAGTCAGTTGGTTCAGTACTTTCCTGACAAGCATGCAGAACTAAGTGCAGTCCCCAAGACACACTTTCAAGTTCTGGTCTTATGATCTTCAGCTAACGTGAAGACAAAACAGGTAGATCCCTGGCACCTGCTGGCCATTTACCTGAACCTTACATGGCTAGCCCAATTCCAGAGAGTACCAAGTCTCAAATAAACAAGATAAACAAGTTAGATTGTAACTGAGCAGTGAAAACCTTTCATCTGGCCTCTGACTCTACACATATATATGCATCCACATACACAATAGATATACATACACACACTTTACATTTAGCTTCATATTATTTTGTAAACAAAGTCCATACCCTATTTAAATGTAACATTTGCCGAGTGAAATTAAGTAATCACAATAAAGGTAGCACCAATGGTAAATTTTGAAACATGACATTAATGAATCAAATGCTAAAGCTGGGAGTGATAAAGAATATTTCAGGATAAAAAGACATTTTTAAATTTTTTTTATTTTATTGTTTGTTTATTTCGGTTTTTCTTTTTTAATTGCTTTTTATTGAGCTCTACATTTTTCTCTGCTCCCCTCCCTGCCTCTTCCTCCCCTTTAACCCTCTCCCAAGGTCCCCATTCTCTCATTTTACTCAGGAGATCTTGTCTTTTTCTACTTCCCATGTAGATTAGATCCATGTATGTCTCTCTTAGGGTCCTCATTGTTGTCTAGGTCCTCTGGGATTGTGATTTGTAGGCTGGTTTTCTTTGCTTTATGTTTAAAAATGTACCACATTTTCCTTATCTATTCTTTGGTTGAGGGGCATTTAGGTTGTTTCCAGGTTCTGGCTATGACAAACAAAGCTATTATGAACATAGTTGAGCACATGTCCTCATGGCACAATTGAGCATCCTTTGGATATATACTCAAAAATGCTATTACTGGGCCTTGAGGAAGGTTGTTTCCTAATTTTCTAAGACATCGCCACACTGACATCCAAAGGGGCTGTACCAGCTTGCACTCCTACCAGCACTGCAGAAGTGTTCCCTAAAAAGACATTTTTAAACATACTTGAATTGAGCAGTAAGCTCTTTAATTCTAAATTTCTCTTAAAGTAAATCATCTTGATCGTCCAGGTGCACAGGCACTGAGTATTTCTTATTTTCACCTAGAAATTATAACATTTCTCATAGTCATTAACCTTTTCATATACAACACATTGAATTAACCACCTACAATTACGGAGGGACTTGGTTTTTGTTTTGTCATCACTTTGAGACCCCACTGTTATTTTCATAAGTAAACATACCTCTCTCTCTAACACTCAAGTGAGTACACACACATGCACACACAACAGATATCATAGGACTCACAATACATAGCATAATAATAGAAAAAGACATACAGTATAGACTGTATATGCAGGAATCATATATCATACTTAATATATGCATTCTACAGAAAAATACATATAAAGCACACAAATACACACACATACACTTCAATGTTGGCCTTACACTCCTTAGTTACTTAGAATTAATCCCCAAAATATTCTTCCAACCCCTACCCAAACTCCTCTGAAAATTTCTGCCTCTTTAGATCTACATTTCTTCCTGAAGATCTACTTGTCAATCATGGTACCATGGGAACATTCTCCAAATCAGCATTCTCTTTATATTTCTGGAGTGTATAATATTTTGTGCAGTAACTTTTTTTTGTGGAAATTATTTCAGTCTACAAAGAGGCAATAGGGGCAGTCCTTTTGGTTATGAAGTTTAGGTTCAATTGTTCTTACAACTCCTGAAAGAATGTGTAAATGGATACCATATTCACTTAGTTTGTTATAGTAAACTTAAATACTGCTGTTTGCACATACAGTTCTACTTGAAAACAACCAATGACATGAATATTTACCAAGGATTTCTTTAAGCACCATATAATTTAAACAAACCAAGGAATCCTATTAAAATGTGGCAAAGATAGGGCATGCTGAGTCTTCCTGGATGATTTCTCTGCCTTTCTTCCCTATTTGCTTCATCTTATTTCTTCCTTCACTGAATGACTGCAGCACTAATAATTCTGTGTAGTCTTTCACTCCTGTCCACAAGAAGAGCTATTTTTAATCAACACCATTCATGTCCTTGTCTTTCATTGATAGTTAATGATTGAATTATTCTTCAGGGATGTCTTCCTCAAAGGTAAACTCACATGCATATAAGTTTCAACTGTATGCGCCAAATTAACTTTGGTAATCAGAGAAAGGGATAGTAATCTCATTTATTAAAAATGCATAAGCTACAACTTCTACACTAAAAGTGTGGGATATCCCAGGCAAAACAAATAAATGGCTAGTTCAAAATCAGTAAGTATAGAATAATGGTTTTCAATAGATAAAATTTTACTTTATTTAAAAGTCTCAGTTATTTTGAGTATGAAATATTCTGACATTAAACTCTTAATTACAATACTCACTGAATTCCTTTGTACTTCTGATATGAACTCAAGACTTGTTTTAAAATAAAAATGTAAGTGTTACATGTATGCTGTACATAACAATGACCTCTTACAATTCATAAAATAAAAGACATTTTATTGGCCGTAACCACACTTGACTTATGACCAATACCTTGTTTTACATGAACATGTGTTCATGAACTCCTTTTCTCCATGTAAAAGTGGTGTATTCTGTCAATGTGTTGCTTTCATTGGTTAATGAATAAAGAAACTGCCTTGGCCTAGTTGATAGGGCAGTACTTGGTGGGGAAGATAGAATTGAATGCTGGGAGGAAGAAAGGTGGAGTAGGAGATGGACACCATGGATTAACTGGAGTCAGATGCTAGGAATTTTACCCAGTAAGCCACTGCCATGTGGTGATACGCAGATTTCTATGGGTTAAATTGAGATGTAGGAATTAGCCAATAAGAAACCAGAGTTAATGGGCCAAGCAATGCTTTAATTAATACAGCAGTCTCTGTGTGGTTATTTCAGGGCTAAACTAGCTGGTCAGGCAGGATAAACAAGCATCAGGCACTCCCTCAACACTTGGCACCATTGTGATGGACTAAATCCACTCAAATACCTGAGAAAAGGTTAATTTTAAACACACACACACACACACACACACACACAGAGAGAGAGAGAGAGAGAGAGAGAGAGAGAGAGAGAGAGAGAGAGAGAGAGAGAGAGTTTAATACAGCTCTTTGCTGGTGGCATGCTACAGCTCTTTTAGGAGAGATTTTTCTAACTCATCAGTAGCAGCACAAAAAAGCCATGCAGTTTCGAAATGCCAGCTTTCTGGGCCAGGCTGCTAGTGTGACCTCTGAGTCTTTCAGGCAGGAGGTCCCGCTACAGAGCATTTGAGCTTGGTTTATGAGCAGAGTGCTGCATCTTGCTTGATGGCAACTTGAACTGGCTGTGTGCCTGAAATTGGGGCAGTGGGCGCAGGTTCAGAGATGCAAGCAGCTCCACAGTGCTAGACTGTGCATAGTGAGCAGGAATTACCATATTTATCACAATAATAGTGCAGCTTAAGTCTTAGACTGGGCAGGCAAACAGATAGTACTGTATTACCCGTACTAATGGCGCAAATTAAGATTTTTAAGAAGTGCTTAGCATTGTAAGAAGTGTTCCTGGACAGTAAAAAATTACAGATACACAATAGGACAGATTTAGACATAAAACTCTAAATGGGTCACAGTGTTGGATAAATGTATGTAGGCTTGGGAAAGAGAAGAAAAAGAGTATAGAATGTCATAAAATAAAGTTGGTTAGCTATTTGGGCAAGAAACTGCTCTTGCCTGGACATGCAGGACCAGCAGAGAAATAATTGCTGAACATGCCTAAAGGTGAGATGATTAGAAAGTAATAATATAATTTTCCTTAGTTATGATAAAAGATAAAATAGATATAAATATTGAAACTGTAATTTTTATTTGATACCTGTTTTATTATATGTAATTTTACTATGTTAAAGTTAAATCCTTCCTTTTTGTTTAAACAGAATAGGGGAAATAGTATAGGAGATCCTTCTGTCCATATGAGGCCAGGATGTACAAGCAGCGAGTCTTCCCTGCAACTTAAAAGATAACTTGTAGAACATTAATTGTTGCTTTTCATTTAGGAATGTAAATGTTAGTATTAAATATGGATTTTCAGGATTGGGGATGCTGCTCATTACTAAGCATGTGCAAGGTTGCTTCTATAAGTCTGGATATAAAGTAACTATAATTTTTTAAAGAATGTACAATAATTACCATATAATATATTTTCCTTTAATTGAAGAAGGAAGAATAAAAATCATAAGAAATATAAGCCTATCTCAGATTAAGATGGTGAAAATGATTCCCATAGTATTAAACTAAATAATTGTATAACATTGAGTAACTGTACACACACACACACACACACACACACACATTTAAATATCCATCTATGAGTATGTTTATAAATGATAAAATCATTTATGACTTGTCACTAAATGCAAAGAGTTGATCACAAGGTGAAGTCCCCTGAATGCCCTTCATTCATCAACTCCAGAATTCCTCAAAGAATTCACTTATTTGTTCTATAACTTCTCTTATAAGGTCAAGAATGGAAAAAAAAGCACTGAAAAATGTGTTTTTTAATGTTAATTTTGTTGAATAAATTAACAACTTGAATATCTGTCTACTAGAAGTCTGCTTCTTAGAAACTGAAATGGGTACTGACCATTCTGTAGCAGCTAGTGGTGAGTGATTTTTAATATAAAAGTAATTAAAATCAAATAAAATTAAAAATTCAATTTCACAGTCACACTAATAACTTTTAGAGATTGCAATAGCCATATGCTGCTAATAGCTACTGTGTTTAAATAAGATATAAAACATATCCATCACTATGGCAAGATCTACCTGAGGTGCTGGCTTTGGTGATGTAAATATTAAGACAATCATATTCCTAATAGGATATAGAACAGGGCTCAGGACAGCAGTCTCAAACATACTACAAGTTCAAGAGTTAGAAAAAAACAAAAAGTTATGATTAGTATGGACAATAAAATATATGATTAAGCTTATCAGTGAAACAATTAGACATATTTAAAACATTATAGTCTTTAAAGCAGAATTATTTAAATAGATCTCCTTGTATTATGTGCACATCACAAAATTCACATTACTCATAATCCACAGCATTTTTCTCGAATTTTCAAAAAAGCAACTGCTGGTCAACAAGGAGTTTTTAAATTATTGGGTGATTTTAAAGGAGAATTTAAAGACATCTTAGTGACATTTTTATTTGTGTCTTTATGTACATACACAGTCACTGAATAGACTTTTCCTAAAAAAAATCTTAAATATTAGTTAAGATTCTACAATGACAGAGGCAATAGTATACTACACAAAATGTATAAGAAAACTATATCAGAAGATTGTTATACAAAGTTGGAAAGATAGATCACAGATAGATAGATAGATAGATAGATAGATAGATAGATAGATAGATAGATAGATAGATAGATAGATAGATCAATAGATGAGAGAAGAGAATAAATTTTTTTGGGAACTGGTATACATCATGATTATAATGCTTAATAGTTTCCACAAGAGGTCATATGTCAGCTACAGATGGGGGAGTCTGGTTTCAGTACAAGATAAAAGCTTCAAAACAAGGGGAGATGGCTGTGTAACAAACTGAAGTTGAAGGACAGAGGATATTGAGAAGTATGATGCAAACCTCATGTTCCCCTGAATAAATAGATGGTATCTGCTCACATTGATAAAAAATTGCCTCTTCATGCATTCATTTAAAATATCAAGCCTTTATAAAGCACCTTCAATAAAAAATAATGCTTTATTTGCTACCTGTGAATATTTTAACCCATTCAAGTTGACATCTGGAGTCAGATATCACATCTACAAATTTTGATTTTTATCTTATTTTTATATGCTCTTTCTTTTGTTTCAATAATATTCTATTCGGTTTGCCTACTAGAGTGTCAGCATTAATTTATTTTCTCCTTCTCATTTATGTGATACTGTTTAAAGAAAATAAGGACTGTCACATATAAATAATCACAAAATCAAGAATGGAAACAAGTCTGTCAGGAAACAGGAGAAAGACGATGTGTTAATTACACATGAACATTTTGTTCTAAGAATTGCCCTGCAGGCAGAGAAGTTAGAAAAGCTTATGATACTTAAATGAAATTTAATAGACTGGAAAGCAAATTTCCCAGCAATCACTGTTGGAATTGTAGTCATATTCAGGACTCAACTGTTCAAGTGTCTTTGAATGCCTTCCAAGAAATTTAATTTTGAACTGCGTTGAAGAGAACATAATAAAAATATTTAGGATAGAGAATATGGACTAATGAACCTAATGGATTTTTATCGGATAAATCAGAATTACTTGGAAGCTGAGATCACAGAGACCGCTATTACAGCACAGGCTTTACTAACAAGGCATGACTGAATGGACTTGTGATACAAATAGTTAAAGAACTATGAATAACTATAGTGGCTTTCTGATAATGACTGCTCTTTAATGGTTACTGTTCCTCTGAGTAAGATACCTTATATGACAAAGATATTGGCACAGTCCCTCTTTGATATTTTTTGTTTTGTTTGTTTTTGAGATTTAAAAGACTGGTCTAGGAAGTGGTTCTTACCCTGGTTTGTCAGTAAGCTTCTGCTCCTAGACCACAGCTGTCTCTTTAGAGAAGACAATATCACACCGCAAAATATTAGTACTCTTATCTTCCAATCATGAAAATTTAATTTAGCCTACAGCATAAGTAATCTTGGAAAATAACTCTGGCTTCATGAGGAGAATACAGCTCAGTCAAATCTCAGTCAGGTCAATGCACATTTATTTCGCTGAGGATTTGTGCAATACTCAACAAACAAGGGACTCTATTCCCACATTCACAGCTTCAGAATAATTCTGCAACACTCATATAGTTATGCTGGTGTCAGAACATAGATGCATTGCAATGCAGTAACATGACATTAGCTCAAGAATATTGCAAAGTACTAAAGGAACATGATATTAAAATTCACAGTTTACCATTATGTGTTTTCATTTGTTTGGTTTGGTTTTTTTGGTGATAGAGTTGATGTAAGATTCAGGAAAAAAGTGTACTGAATTTCAGATTTTTATTTTTTATAAAAGGAACGAAAATGTAAGAGAAGATGGTATACAATAATTTGGCTAACGTTAAATATTATTTTGTGCAGTTGCCAGGAATAAGAACATCTTTTAAAGAAAGATTATTTTCTTTGTTTAAGCTGGACTTTGATTATTTTTATTTTCCTTGGTTGTTTTATCATAATAGGAAAGATGTGAACCTATAGAAGAGAAAATAAACTACAGTGAAGAAAATTTAGTCAAAAGAGAAACAATGAAGTGCTTATTCTTACACCAGCATCCAAGATCATAAAATATTTTGTGCTGCTTATATCAGTTTCTCTGCAACAGAGAGATGCAAATTCAGGTTAAAATTTCCGGGAATTAGGGAGCTAGTTTATGGAACAATGAAGCAGTAAAGGTATCCCAGATTTATAACAATCAAAGTAAGCACGGAAGACATGAAAAACAAGAGAAAACCAAAGATAAAGTAGAGAGGTCAACACACAAAACTCTAGCCCATGACAAAGATATCAGTGATAATACCTCACAAGTAAGGAAAGAATGCAACTGTTATAATCATAATAATCATTTACAGAAATGAACATCAAAGCTTAGAATCAAAATTTAATTTTAAAAATTAGAAGGTAAGATGGATAAATATTGCAATTAAAAACCTGAATATTTTCCACAATGATGGCCAGAATTAAGATAGGCCAGCCTAGATGACAAATATGAAATGATTTTAAGCAAACTATAAAAGGGAACAAATCAGTTGTAGAGGACATTTTCTACTCACTGAGGGAGTGACAAATTCAAATCTTTAATGCAAAGTAACATAAATATTATTTTCCTTGAAAGAACGTTAGCTTAGCTGCTGATTTTGAAGTACATAATTTATCTCTGAATTTAAAAAAGCTGAATCTTTTGCCTTGTTATCTTGGTTAAATGCTATTTTGTTTTGGCAAACATTTCTTTTAAGAACTGTGACATAGAGAGTTTGCAGAGTGATGAGTGGTATGGTCACATCATTGACCTGGCTTAGGTGACTGAAACAAAAGGTCAGAAAGTAATTATGACTGTTTAATCAGATTACCTGTCAACTATTTAGAGTCTGAAGTATATAAATGCAAAAATACCCAGATTCCAAGAATAGACAAGTATCAATATTATTATCTCATATAATTCTGGGAACATAAAACAAGTCCCTAGCCTAAATACTAACTTAAATCCCAAAATGTTAAGAAACTGATTGCACACTTGTTTGTGATGTTTATTTTCTTCTCTTTCAAAGATTGTAGAGACTGGGAAGTAGAGGGAAAATTCTGCAGCACTCGTCTTTAGAATTATTTTTAGAGGATGCCAAAGTCATCAGCATTTCTTTTTCATGAGCTCAAGATGTCACCTGCAGCCTCTTCTTAGCAGAAGAGGTGCCTGCAGTAAATGTGGAGGTCTCCTGGAAACCTGCTCAGCAGGGGCGGGCTAGAGGCTTGACACACACTTCACGCCTGCTTTGATGTCTTCTCAGTTCACAAAGTCTGCATGTCATGTAAATGTGAAGTTCAAATTGCCAACTAGCACTTGTTACCTGAAAATGCACATTCCCGTGGTTCTGAGGTTTGATTGCCTTTTCTAAAGCAACTGTGCCTTCCAAAGGTTAAACCGAATGAGAAACATAGAAAAGAAAATAGTCTGCGTTTCCCAAATTAATAGTTATAGTTGCTGATATCTTTTAGTATTAAATCTTTATCACTTTTCCAACAGACGATGCCCCTTTAATAACCTTTTAATATAGTTTGGACAGAAGAAGCGATTTATCCATTATAGTAAAGCTGCAATGATGAGGATAAATTACAGTTTCAGAGGTTGTTACATGTGTAAATATTCACCCCAAAATAAAGATGCAGTCTCAGGAAAGAACATACTTAGTAGATTTCAGAGAATCACAGGCCCTGGGCTTGTTCTTCAACATTGCATTTAATGAAGAAAATAAAATACAAAAAGTAAAGTAGGCATAGTGTTTCACTCATGTTATTACAACATAGCAGAAGGTAAGGCAGGAAGATAAAAAGTCCAAGGCCAGCCTGTGCTATGTAGAACATTCAAGGTCAACTTGGACTATGTGATACTCTGTTTCAAAAATAACAAATAAATACATGAATAAATAATTTTTTTCCAAAGTTTTGCTGATTTCCTTTTTTAATAGTACCAGTTGTAACATTTTAATAATGAATTCATCACTAAAGATTTCAAGGAATGTCTATCACAAGGTCTAAGTTTTAAATGTACTAGACATAAACCTGACTTCAGGTTCTTACCTAGTTAAATGATTAATCAGTAATACCTTTAATTTTTCCATGTGGGTCTCCAATAGCTGTAATAGTATTATTTGTAAATTTAGTCAAATATGTTTACCTTTGTCAAAAATAAATTTATCACAGATATTAAAATTTATTGGACTAATTTATTCAATTTATTTATCTCTAATTGTGCCTCAAAATTATGGTAGCATAATGTATTTTAACTAGATAACGTAAGTCCTCCATTTTTGAACTATCTTATCCAAATTTACTTGGCTATTTAATATTAATTTTCATGATAGCTTGCTAACGTTTTCATTAAAAGGCTTGTTAGTATGCGGTTAATGATTTTTGTTGTTTTGCGGCAATCTTTCTTGGATCGCCGGTCCTTAAACTATGATAGAGATGACACAGAGACTTATTACTAATCATGAATTCTCGGCCTTATCTTAAACTTGTTTCTGGCTAGGTCTTTTTTATTAACTGAAATTAACCCATTTCTATTAATCTATGTGATGCCCTAAGTCTCACTTACTATAGAGACAACAGAGAGATCTGGATGCCTGATCAGTCACCAAAGTTTCCTCTGCAATGTTGGGGAATTCTTATTCTGCCTACAGGCCTAGAATATCTGGAAGAGTTTTCTATGAAGCAGAAATTTTGCACGACTATCCTCCCTTCTCTTGGAAAGTTTGACAGTCTGTTTTCCATTGTATCCTGTTTGTACAGTTTATAAAATATACTGTCAGCAGTTGAGATAAGGTCAGTTCTTTTCCCAAATTGTTATGTTTACCATAATGAAAGCAAATTCCATATGGAGGTTCTTTGATGCTCCATCTTCTCTGAAGTAGATTTGTGCTGCCAGGAGCAGATGTGTCTCAATGTTATGAAAAGCTTTTTTTTTTTAATTCTGTAATTCTCTGAAATATTTGAGGGTCTCATATATATATCCTGGAAAACATACCTAATATAACTACAATTTTGATTATTGTACATGACTAACTACTAATCTATATTTCTGAGTTATATTTTACATTTTTTAAATGAGCTTCATAGATGCAATACCTTAATAATGGGTAAAAACACAAACAGTATAACAAAAATAACTTTAAATTTATATTGATGTGGATTTTGGTATATTAATACAAATTTAAAGTTGTTTTTATACTGTATTAATACATACCAATGTGAAATATTTAAGATTAATGGTTGTCTTTTTATCCTTTATCCTTTATTCCTATATCCCCCCCAAAAAAATGATGACAAGCATCCATAAACCACCCAGCCGACTTCTTGGGAATGTGGGTGTTATATTCTATAGGTCTGGGGATGAGGGCATCCCTAGGGGATCTAAGAAAGTTGAAACAATTGTCAAGTCTTGGGAAAGTTGTAACATTGTTGTTCAGTCTCAGAACAGTTCCCGGGCAGAGGGATCAGTAAATATATATCACCTGTCTTGTAGTTTTTCTTTATTTCTTCATGTCTGTAGCCAAGATTTTCAGGCGGTCTCCCTGGATAAAGCCTTGTTTCTATTAACCCTGAAGGAAAGTGTCTAGGCTGGTATAAATCTGAATTACTCTTTAAAATTCAGTGTCTTTCACTAATTGTCATTAGCTCACCAGATTTAACAAAATTCAAAATCTGTACAACACTTTAAGGGCTCCAGACTCCTTGTATATTTCCCATCTTTATGTGGCTTTTTTCCTTCATGTTACTTTGCTTTCTTTAAAAATATTATTTTAAAACTATTATTCTTTCCTATTCTGTCTAGACCTATAAGTTGTTTATAGGGCTTTTATTTTTTTCAGATGGTGCACCTGTTAAGAACCAAACCTTAAACTCCCCACATGGCTTTGTACTGGGACTGGTGCTTCTTCACTGTGGTCTATGAGAGCTGAACTTTATTTCCAGCAGGACTGGCAAAGAACTGCATTTAACTGGGAACTGCATCTAAGGAGCCCAACTCTAGAAAGTTGGTGCTCACACTGTGTTAGTCTCTTTTACTTCAGCCTGCTGATTCTGCTTAACATGTGAGAGCTGTGCCTCTGTACACTATGAACACCGGGCTATTAGGAAGCCACGTCAGTTTTTTCCCCAGTTTTCCCTGATCCTACTTAGAAAATAAGTGCCCTGAGTTGGGTGCCCAATTTAACAGGCTTTCTTGACTCCCAGCACCTAAATCATAACAAGAAGACTTATATTATTAATTACGAATCCTTAGCCTTAGCTCAGGCTTGTTTCTAGTTAGCTTTTTTAAAACTTAAATGAACCCATTCCTACTAAACGACGTGTTGCCCTGAAGTTTGTTTATCTCGCCTATTTACTGTTCATTCTGCTCTCCTGCTTACTCCATGTCTGGCTAGACCCCATCTTGCTGGCCTGACTTGCACTACTTATTCCTATCCAACAGTACAATAAAACTACAACAACTCTTGTCAGTTCATAGACGGAAGTATCTTCACCCATTTCATTGGAGTAAATGTAGAGCTTACTGAAGCAGCAGTTGGTAAACTCCCCATCTTCCATCTTCATAACCAGTTGTAGGTCATGAAATGAAGCAGCAGATTGTACAGGCATGCAGTAATATGGGCGCATTCTCTTCACATGGGTGGCTAAACACAAAACGGAAAATTATAATCCCATTTGTGTGAATTACTTAGTACTTGCATTCAAAATAATACTCAAGAATACATCAGTAAAAGTACAGAAAGATGAGACGTAAAGCTAGAGAAGAATAAGAAGTCAGTAACCATTGTCTCTGTATACTTCAACTCCACCTGGAGAGGTGATTAATTAGCAAAGTGTCGGCCAAAGTGAACTGAGGATCCATTTTAGTGATTTTCTTTTGTTTGTGTAACATGTAATTTAAATCTCTTCTTTCTGGAAATCACAACATGTAATACTCAACAACTTAATACTGAAGTTAATTTAATCTAAATTCCTAATAGTGTGAACATGCTTTTGTGAGTAAGATTTAACAGGAAAAATTTAAAATTAACACATTTTTCCATCATAAAGGTGACAAATTGATAACTTTCCCTAGCAATATCTATTTTATTTGACAAATAATTATCTAAGCCTTGTTGATGGTACTTGTTTATTGTACTGACATGTAGGATGTCATAGATATTCATAGGATTTGTGGACTAAGATTAACTAAACACCTTGTACCACTGCAGCAAATATAGACTCAATATTTACCAAAACTAAATGACATTGATATTATATATAACTTCTATTTACAAACGTACTCTATAAAATAAAGTTTCTTGCTCCTGATTCAGTGACTACAAGACATAAAGGAAGTCAGAAATATTGTTCAAGAAGACTCGAGATAGTTAGAAGGATATTATCAGTGAATATAATATTTTTATATAACTTATTAGAGATATCCAAGGTATTGTAGCAAGTAATGGAAGACAGTATGTGCAGAAACACGTTATGAATAAAAACCACAAAATGATTATGAAATGGTTATAGCAGGGCTTATTTACAACACCACAATAGCTTTAAGAGGTCTACTCATGAACTGACAATTTTACCCCTGAAATATGCAAACAAATGGAAAAAAACATAACATGATCCAAATATTATATGATTTCTGATAAGAAGATTGCTTAGAAACTATGTCTTTTTCTCTGAAGACAGTTTAAGCACAAATCTCAAGGTCTTCCGTGTAGCTTTGCCCTGCACCTTGTCAGCAGATTCTATGTCTCTGGTGATACTGGCTCTCAGACTGAAAGCTTAGACACATTTGATGCTTCAGTCTTGAGGCAAATGTTTTATTCCCATGCTAAGTCTGCCTTCAGGTCTACTAACACTGAATGAAGCCCACTCCCATTACAGAGAACAATCTTTTTTATTATATCTCGACTATTACAGGTATTCACCCTATGTGTTAGATGACATGATTGTCGTTTTTCTTTTTCTTTTCATTTTTATAATTGAGATTTTTTTAGAGCTGTGGTTTTATTTTGTTAATTTTATTATGATATTTGTATAAACCTCCCTGCTTACCTTCAAATTGATAGGCTTTTCTTTTTATCAATTGTTATAAAATGCATATTAGTTTGACTTGTGAAGTTGAAACAACCTACACCATCCAAGTAATGTCTCAGTGCACAATTGTCTACATCATATTAGCATTTGGTCATATCTGTGGAAGGATTATAATAATTTAATTAACGTAGTAAGACCTAACCTCTGTAGGCAGTCTTATTTCCTAGATAAGACCAGGGGTCCTGAAGTATTCAAGAGAGTAGAAATCAAACAAATCCTAAGTAAGGAAGCAAATAAATTTGAAAAAAACATTCATTGCTTTCTCTGTTTTGTCTGTGCATGTGTTGGGAGATGCTATTTTAAGTTCCTACCACCTTGATTTCCTTCCTGTGACAGACCATAACCTGGAATTATGAATTAATATAAACTCCTTTCTCCCCTAAGCTACTTTTTGTCAGAGTATTTTATCATAGTAACAGAATTGAAACTAGGATGGATGGTTTTAGAGCAACAGCAATGTCACTGTTTAATAAATAATAGGGTACTATTGCCTAGGTTAAGATTACCCATAAATTAACCACTGTATTTTATAAATAGATAAGTACCTAAAATCATAAATATTTTAAATAAAGAATAGCTGTGAAGCTCAGTTTTCACCCAGTTTGTGTTATTATTAAATACAGTTTTATGCATGGTAAGAATAGATGCATAATTTATAGGAAGATAAGGACCATGAATATCTGAGAGTTTAATAAATGACAGGAATATTCCAAAACTATGTCTAGGGAATGACTGTTTGTTGTGTCAGATTAGAATTATTTGATATATGATACAATTCTATAAAGAACAAGTGAATATTTTACATAATATCATCTATAGAAATTCATAAATTACAAACTAAATAGTTATTTTAAGTGAAATTTAAAAACTGCTTCAGATAGACTGTCTCACCTGTTTACAATTATCCCTTCTCTGTTTGCTTTGATCCTGATGTCAAAGATGGGGTAATGTACTAAATTTCTGATTTTTGAAGTATGAACCTTTGCTTAATTTTTCCTAAGATAAAACATTGGTACCATGTGAGAGGAACCAAGAACGTTTTACACTCTACAGGAGAGTACTTCTAAGCAGGTTTTGACTCCAACTGACTGAACAAATAAATATTAGCATGTATTTTTGATCAGAGAAAAGTCCATATCATCCTTTCAAGCATCAGTAGTCTAAATGACATACTCTTATAAGCAAAAATCAACAAGAAAAAAAAACCAAAACAGATATTTCTAAAGTGTCTACAATTTGAAATTTCTTTCTACACAGTTTTATTATTGTAATAGTAAATTAATATTTGGTAGAATACATTTGAAAAGTGTATACACTTCTGTGCTTTACTTACAGAGTGATAATGCTTTACTGGACTTATAATTAAAAACGAAAAATACAAGGATTATTTTATGCATATAAGAAAATGACATTAAATTTGGATATATTAAATCAAATGGATGAAATGGGCAGCTAGGAAAATATGTAACTTGATGTTGTAAAGCTCAGATGATCAATAAATTCAAATTGAAAAATGAAAAAATGGAAAAACAGGCATAAACAAATAAAAAAAATTTCAGAAAAATGTATTAAATATTCTTATCTCTTAGTAATTAATCTATTTATTTTAAAACAAATTAAAAATGGTCTTGTCCAGTTTGAATATGAAATGTCCCCTAGTGCATCTTCACTAGGCATGCCTACACTTACAGTCAGGATGCATTACCAAGATTGGTAGGAATTTGGCCATACCTACAACTATAAACTTATATAAAACAGTGCCCGATTTTTTATTATAACTTTTCTAAATTCTGTTTTTACAAGGAGTGGTGGCTTAGGACTTTAAACCCAGTGCTTGGCAGGCAGAGCCAGGCAGTCTCTGTAAATTTGAGTCCATCATGGTCTACAAAGGAAGTTCCAAGACAACTAGGGCTATACAGAGAACCCATGTTTTAGAAAATAACAAACAAACAAGGTTTTGAGATGGAATATTTATTTAAATATATAGAGATGTGTTGCATTTGTTTGTGCTGCAAAATAACTGTCTAACCATGTAAACTTGTGTTGCTTTTATTTATGCTGCACGTGTTTAATCATGAAAGATATGCTGCTCTTATACCTCACCCGCCTAAAGCACATGATAGGTATATTGAAAAGCTGAACACCCAGTAGGTAGGCAGAGGAGGGACAGGTAGGGCTGGTAGGTAGAAGAAAAGGGAGCCAGTCCAAGAGCAAATGAGAACTCCTATGGAATTGAATTTCTGTGGATCATTTTCAATGTCCTCTTTCAAAAATTTTACTACACTATAGGCTAATCCAGCTCTTATTTTATAATTTAATTTTAAAACCTGTCACTGCAATATATTAGTAATTTTGTTATTTTCCTTTTGTGACTTATAGACTGTTTAAATTATAGATATTACAAATTTTTTAAATTTCCTGCGCATATTTCTGTTGGGACAGATGATTTTTATGGCTACTAATATAGTAAGGAAAGTACTTATAGAAGTTTTAATAAATAACATAATTTTTGTCATTTCTCATTTTACTTTAAATTCTGGATTCTTAATTTTGATGAAAATTCATCAATTTTACCCTGTAGTATGGTTTAGAAAATTGATTAAACAAAAATTTCCTACATTTATCTAACAGCTAAAGTAAAGATGGCAAGCCCTAAAATCACATACACAAAACCCAGCCTAACCACATTCAGAAGATAATATGTATATGAACATGTGTTAAAATAGTTATCAAAAAGTTATCAATTTGAAAGAGGAGGGAGCATGAGGGAGTTGGAGAAAAGATAAAGATTAAAAATAAAAAAATGCTCAGATGTAACTACTTCTTGACATTTTAGTTATGATTAAATGTAAACTTTGAGCAAGAAAAATATTAATTTTGTCACTTTCTATCAGGTTTAATTTATATTTGTGCAATTTTGTTTATCATTTTTTGATGTAGGTTTTTTTTTAGATTTATTTATTAAGTATACAGTGTTCCACCTGCATGTATGTCTGCAGGCCAGAAGAGGGCATCAGATCTCATTACAGATGGTTGTGAGCCACCACGTGGTTGCTGAGAACCGAACCTCTGGTAGAGCAGCCAACCACTCTGGTAGAGCAGCTCTTAACCACTGAGCCATCTCTCCAGCTAACAAAATAGTCTTACAAAGTATATACTGTTGATTATGATAAACTGATTTGTCTTAGCAACATATTTATAACAACATATCTTAGAAGTAGGTAACTTATAGATTAAGTTACTATAAAGTAAAATAAGGGCATTTGACCACTAAATCAGTTGTTCTCCACCCTCAAATGCTTCCATTCTTTAATATAGTTGCTCACATTTTGGTTACCCCAACCATAAAATAATTTTGTTGCTACTTCATAACTATAATTTTGCTAGTGTTATGAATTGCCATCTGATATGCAGGGAAACCAATATGTGACCCCCAAAACTGTCACAAGTGCCAGTTGAGAACCACTGCACTAAACCTAATGCCCTGCTCCCGTTTTATAACAACATACACCTCTCTTTCTCTCCCTCTCTCCTAGTCTCTCCTTTCTTACTGCCTTCTCAAACACTGATGCCTGGGAGCATTGGCCTGTGTTTTCCTTCTGCATACACCATCTGACACTACTCCAGTGTATGCTCTTGCCTGAGCATGTTCTCCAACTTCTGAATGAAACTTCAGAATTAAGCAAAAGCTCCCCTGCCCCACTCTATCAGCTATTTTTGCAGTTGCTGTTTCCACTGACATCTGTTTCATACTTTTCCAGTGCAACGTCTATTGAGTTTTGCTGGGTTTTCATCTCATATTATTTATTCTGTAGAACCAATTTTTGTTGTTATTGCTACACATGACATATACTTACTATCCCTCTCAGTGAAAAATCTGTTCTGGTTGGCGAGGACTGTTTTTGCATTTATTGCTCTATTTTCATATTAAATGAAAAATGTAAGTTTCCATATATGGTATCATATATCTATAATGTAAGAACTCTGGTGACTGAGGCAAGAAAAATCAGAAGTACCAACTAAGTTCAAGGCTAGCCTGAGCTACTAGAGATTCAATATTAAACATAACAAAATACAAACATAGTAATAAAACATAGTAAACATAGCATTTGAATGAAAATCCCTTTAAATATTTATTTCTTGCATAAGTAGATGGCTATTTGATCTTCTTGGCTGACTTTCTCTTAATTTGTGAATAATCTATGTTTATATCCTAACTAGTATAAAAATGATTGTATGTCACTATAGTTTATATTTTTCAGCCTTCTATAACATCAAAAAATTATGACTGAAAATTAAAATGTTTATTTTAAATAAATTCAAATTTTATTTAGGTTTATTCATTTATAATATATTTTATACAAGTAGAAATTAAGTTTAAGTATGTATATCTATGTAACAAGCAGAGTATGTATACAACAAACAAGTCTCTTTTAACAAATCTTAGTTCATAATGGGGGATGTGTAAGGCAATAATAAGAGAAATGAACCAAATAACACCCCACAATATACAACATAGGTTTATGAACAAAAATAAAATGAAACATGCTAAGTAGCTGACTTACATTTTTCTCCAAAACTAAGACAAAATTAACAAACTATTTTTCTTCTAAATAACATTCCATGTTAAAAGGCAATGTGTATATTAGCATACTGTGAAACATTACTACTCCTGATTATAATTAAACAACATTGTCAAAATAAAGGATAAGGTACATTTTATGATAGAGCGGCATTGGCGATTTTCATATTGATTTTTCAACAAATAATCTGCAAAATTAAGTAACCTCTAGTGAGCCTCTCAGTTATTACTGAGGATGGGTTATACTTTAGTACAAATAATGGTGCCAACTTGGGGAAGCACAGAATATCAATTTATTATCTCAACCTTTCTGATGATAATATACATTAAAATTACACAGAATCATATTTAGTTCTATTAGGTTACATCTAAAAGGATTACAAGACACTAAACATGATAAGCAGTGGAGTCATCAGAACACCTGAATTTTTATGTTGTCAGATCTATTTGCAATATTCTACAGAGGAGGCTATGTGTATAATGTATAGTCCAAAAATGAAACATTTTGGCTAGAGTTTCTGGTTAAGGTGCTTGCTTTGAATCCTGAAGAAGTTCTTCCATTCCTGGGGATCTGCACTGTAGATCACCACATCATTCAAGTTGTTCTCTGTCCTCACATAGAGTGCCATGTGTTCATGTAAAGGTACAAACACAGACATATTCATACAAAAACAACTTAAAAGAAGTAAACTTTTACATAAAAATATCTAAAGAAAATGAGAAAAATATTCTTGATCAATCCATTCTTTCCTTAGAACTGTTAAACTTGAACTCACTATGTCTAAGCTTTAAGATCCTCAACACAATCTAGATCATGCTTTAAGTCTCATATTTATTTATTTATTTATTTGAATAAATGTCAACTGAGGGCCTGGCATGTACTCAATACTCTTTGGACACTGGAGGCATAGCACTAAACCAACCAAGCAGGTCTCTGCATTAGTTCAGTCAAATTTGGATTGGAGAAAAGCACTATTACTATAGCACACAGCACATAGAACAGAGTACTATCTCGTGGCCAAATTCTTCTTTCCTGAGTTTGGGTTCTACCTTCTCATAAGATATGCCCTGTGATACATTTATCAGGAAGCTACATGAGTTTAAATGATGAAGTCAGGCATATGCACCTGATAATAGGCATAACTAGAGTATTCACTGGACAAATACTCCTGCATGACCTACAGTTGCTCAGACTATAGAGCAACTCTGCAGAAGTTTGGCTCAACACTGTTAGTTTGAATCATTTGGGAGCCTAGAAATAAAGTCTACCTGCAGTATTTGCTTTCTCATGAGGCATGCATCTATTCAGAAATGAATGCATCTATTCAGAAGTCTGCCTGAATAGAATGAACTCTGATTTCTTCATCTGACACTCTCCCTGAAAGTCTGCAGATATTATCTGGCACTGTTCCCTGAAAGAAACAAAGACCACCTAACAAAAAAAAACAAACAAAAAACAAAACCATACTAGACATGAGAAGTCCACTTTTGTGTTGTTGGCCAGGACTGTCAGGGAATCAATTCACAAATATGCATTGTAATTATATTATAATTTCAAAAATAAAATAAAATAACACACAAGACAGGGCTCAGAAAATGCGCAAGAGTCACAGAAATCAACTTGTGATTGTTAGAATATATGTTATTATAAGGTTAAAGGTGATAATGAAATTGTTTTACAGAATGTGCAGAAAAGGAATCTACATTTATTCAAGAATCACCTGAGATTACAAGAGTAAAATGACTGGGCAGGGTATTAGAAGAAAGTGTAATATGATAACAAAATCTCTGGACCACTTACTATTTCCTTTCCATTTTTATTTTATAATAGATTATAGATAATTAAACAAAAGTTGTGCTTTTTTAATGATGCTACTGGTCTACATGTCAGCCTTTATGATCATAGTGTTTGCAGTCCCAACATTATCATTAAATTTCGATGGCACTTGAGATTAATCACTTAATTCTCAGTACTTCAGGATACACCATTCAGACTTGGTTTAGTGTTTCCAATTTCAATTTCACAAGTACTCAGTTGAATTAAACATGTAAAAGTTTATAGTAGATATCATGGTCATACCTCCGTAAAAGATGCAATGGAACTCATTGGTGAATTGTAGAAATTGATTCTGTCAAATGGCATGGATCTCAGTTGTTAAAAGAAGTAAAAATAATAACACTGAGAGCATAGTAAGATGGCCTATTTCGTAGAATAAATAAAAAGAAACAAAAATGAAACAAAAACTTAAAGACTGCAACAAGTTAACTAATAGAGTTCAAATTGAAAATCATTTTTAAGACCAATAGGACAGGTTCATTATCAAACAAGGATGTACTTTCTTCCATGCACTAAGCCAGGCATCCTGAATAAACGAGATCTGTGATGCTTCTAAGAAGGTAGGTATTAATCGTGGTCTAGACATATGACTATTTCCTGGGAAAATGATTTAAAGAGGAGAGAAAGTAGTAAAACATTTAAATTATAGCAGATGACTATAAAAGGAAAGGGTGATCATATAACAGCACAGGTAGAAATATTTGATAATCTTGTGTGTGTGTGTGTGTGTGTGTGTGTGTGTGTGTGTGTGTGTGTGTGTGTGTGTGTTTAATAGAAAGCTAGCATTTTTGCTCAATTTACCAAGATTTTTAAGAGAGAAAGATGGGGGGAAAGGAATTTCAGAGAACAAGAACCCTTGTCACTGATTTCATGATTTATTCAGTGCTTCTTTCTTTCCCTTCAGTTCCTCATATTATATTTTGAGTCATTTTTGGGCTGGAAAATAATGAGGACACTTGCTAACCCTTGATATGAGAAAGGTCTTTGGAGATTTCAAGGTTGTGTGACTCTGCTATGTTATAATGACAGCTTTCTCTAACAGCAGAAGGTCTTGGACTGTATAAATTCCCTTGTCCTTCTTGAGACGACCTTCTGTTCTGAGCAAGTCAGCTCCTCGCACTTCATCCTCAATTTTGACTTGGAAACTTTTGTCTCTGGGGAACTTGTCCTTAATTAAAGGCAGTACATTCTTCTTTTAATATTTGCAATCAAATTTTAGATAAAGCTCGAATATCTTTTTTAGAACCTTGAATTTATCTTGCATAAAAATTTATGTGATTGCAAAGAGTACATTCACTTACTTTTTATTACCATAGATTAACCATCTTTTTCACTCTCCAGTCAAGAATTCTTCCTTCTCTCAGTACTCTCTGATAAAAAGATGAATATCAAATACACACAGTGGGTTAGGCTAGAGTATGTGGTGATTAGCTTTCATCTGCAGAAGAATAATGAACATCAGCAAAAGAAAAAGAATGTCAGTGTGTAACAATAAATGAAAATAGTAATTACAGATTGCAAAAGCACCTGGGGTTTTTAAACTGAAAGGTCTTCCATGATATATTAGGCCAAATGCATTAGTAATCATCTGGTTTTGTATTTCTTTGCAATATTTACTTTCTCTTCTGAGTATATGCATGTGACTCTGTATTTTGCATGTAATTGTTCATTGGTATGCATGCCTGTGTATATGATTGTGATTGCACACACATGTTCATCCCTGTAGAGGACAGAGACAATCATTTTTCTCTTTTTACATCATTTCTCCAAATGTTATTTGAGAAAACTCCCGTTTTACCTAGGGATGAATTACTGACTAGACTGCTTTGTGAATGAGCTCAGAAATCTGCTTGTTTCTGACCCACTGCATTACTCCAGAACAATATGGTCACTGCTGCAGGACCTGGAGGCCAGCCCCTTCATATATATGCTAGGGATCCTAAATTAGATTCAAGTTAAGGGAGGTGCATTATGAACTGAGTCGTTTCCCAATCCTAGTCATTCAAATACCTCTCATTTGTTTCACATGTTTTTTTCTCTTTCTTTATTAAAAAAATTCAGACAATATATTTTCATCATGTATTCCCATATTTTAACTCCTTTTAGAACTCCCCACTTCTGTACCTACCCAATCTTATGTTCTTTTTGTCTTTTTCTGAAAAATCAATAAATGAAAAAAATATAAAAACAAGAAATACAAAACACAAAAATTAAAACAATTAAAAGGCCAGGATGACAAAAAGTGGCAAAACATAAAAAAGTCCCTAAAATTTCCGTTATAATTAATTTGTACTAGCCAACGTACTCCTCGATATGGGTCCTAGCTTATATATAAGTGTCTGGTTTTCTTAACCCACATCAGAGAAGCTTTTTATTACAGCAGATGGAAATTAACACAAAGATCCCCCCTACAATGTGAGAGAGGCAGGGACTTTGAAACATTCCGTCTTAAATGGGATATAATCATCAAAACCCTGCTCTCAAAGCTCAGGGATCAATGTAGATAAGGAAGTAATAAGGGGGTGATGGATGTCTCACTCCTTTTGTACACAATAAAATTCCACTCGGTGGATCTCAGTTACCTCCTGATTTAATTGTTTAAATAACCCTCTGATTTTTGCACCAATACATTGACCTGCTCCCTAAGCTGGGAATAGGTTGCATATGGTTGCTTGATACTTTGTTGATTGGTTCATTTGTTCAGCCTGCCATTTAGAGGTAGTATTATATCCTGGGTGGATGACACGGACAGTAGAAAGAATTTCTTCAAGGAATTTGCAAGTTGAGAGTTGCATGCTTCAGTAGAAGCAGTCTTCATTACTTTGATTATATTTTAAAAATCCCTTGGAGTGTAGTTTGGCTGCACATATTATGCTGATACTGATCATTTGTGCTCAGAGTGTCTATCTTACCTTGACTCCTAATTCATTTGAGCAATTGAATTTTGCCTTAAATTTATCTTATTCTCTCCTTTGCACTAGCCTTCTCTCCAAACCCCCTTTTCTATTTTCACTATTTATTAATCAATTCAAGTGTCACTTTATTATTGAAATTTTTCTTGCCATTTAATTCAGAATCTTTTAAAAGTAAAATACAGTAACAATATTTATAAATATCCTGCTCTTATGAGGGTAGTGTCTATACACACAGCGAGAACCTATATATAGGTGAATTATTTTATTACTTTTGAGTATAATTACATCATTTACCCTTTTTTGTACTCCCTCCAAATCTTCTCATGTACCTCCTTCATTGCTTATTTTGGATCCTTTTATTTAAATTATCAATATAGTCACTCTGTTCAGTTCATCCAATGTTACTTGTATGTGTATGTCTTTATTGGTGATCATTGGGTATTGGGTAATGAGTGTGCTCTTCCCAAGAGAAGATTGTCTTTTTATATGCAAAAAATAGTTTCTTTATTAAAGTTTTAGGAAAAAATATTGTAGTTTATACAAAGATTCATATAGCTGCAAGGAGAAGATAATGAGATGTCTTTTTAAGGCAAGTTGTGAATTAGAAATGAATAGCTTATTAAGGAAAGAGAATTGATCCTGAGAAAGGAAGTAGGCTACTAAGCTCAGTAAAGAGCCTAAGACACCCAGATTATGTTTTAAATACTTGAAACTGTGTATTTATACATTCAGTAAGTATATCTTATACATTTACAACACGTAGTAAACTGACTTAAAAATGTGCTGCAAAGTGAAAATGCCATGAAAAAAGACAAGAGAAGCTTCTGTTCTCATGGAACTTATATTACTGAACAAAAAAAAGTAAAACAAGAAATAAAACACCTAATCCCAGGCAACAATAAATGTCTGAGAAAAATAGAATGACTAAATTTTAAGAATCCTTAATATGATCACTATGCCCATCTTCTGAAATTCTCAACTGTGTCTCTTTGTGTGTGTTTGTGTGTTGTGTTTTACTGTTAATGGATATACTTACTTTTTCTTTCTTTTTTTTGATATTTCAAGACAGGGTTTCTCTGTAGCATTGATGCCTGTCCTAAAACTATCTCTTGTAGACCAGGCTGGCCTTGAACTCACAGAGATCCACCTGCCTTTGCCTCCTGAGTGCTGGGATTAAAGACGTGCACCATTACTGTCGGGCTTACAAATATACTTATATATTTAATATTTATTCTCTCTGTACTTTCCATACTAAAAGTCCCTCATTACAGGTATCTGTAGCAGTGAGAAGACTGGCTTATTGGGGTTTCTGTCCTGCCCAGTTCCCGCAGCCGTTTAGCCCCAAAGAAAATCACACAGAGAGTCTATGTTAGGTTATACACTGATTGGCCCATTAGCTCAGGCTTCGTATTAGCTCTTATAACTTATATTATTCTTATCTATGTTAGTCACATGGCTTGGTACCTTTTTCAGCAGGGCAGGTCACATCCTGCTTCTTTGGTGGTCTGGGCAGGAGTGGGAAAGAACTTCCTTCTTCCCAGAATACTCCTGTTCTTCTGGCCCCAACTTTACTTCCTGTCTGGTTGTCCCACCTATACTTCCTGCCTGGCCAATCAGCGTTTATTTAAAACATGATTGACAGAATACAGACAATTCCCCTGCACCAGGTATCTGCATGAGGGAGCTAATAAATCATTTTTGGTTTCTTAGCTAATCTCTTTTGGCTTCAATCCTTTCTTACTCTAAAGATACGTCAATTGAATGTATATATTCAATTTTCTACATTCATTACTATCATTCATCTAATTAAAAACTTTACTTATTAAAATAAGTGTTTACCATAAATTTGTGTCTTTTAATATACAAATTATGAGTGGTAGAATTATTTTTTCATAAAAACGTAATATCAAAGTCTACAGTGGGGCATGGAAAACAGAACTAAAGACAGCCATGTGACATTGAGGTCACTAGCCCAGTTGTTTCCTTAGGAACATGGTACAACTCTCTTCTCATCTCTTCTCATATATCTTTCATGATCATAATTTAACAATTCTCTTCTTGGGAAACCAAATTTATTTATTCAGTTCCTACTTACCTTAGATCTTGATAGTTTGAAGCAAAATCTAAAATAACTATTACTCTTCAAATGCCCATTAAATTTCTTTCAAAATTTAAGAGGTAAATTTTTCAGAAAGCAAGCCATTATGGTTCTTCTTTATTAACACAAAGGCTGCATGCATGGTTTAAGTAGACTTCACAGTTATTTATTAATCGAGTTCTGGGTTAAATCAGTCTCTAGATCTGTAGGATCTGGTAAAAACTTTTGACTTGTCTGTAATGAATATATAAAGATTCCAAAACGCATTATTGATTTTTTATATGGTGCTTCCCAGTACCTTGACCTTGAACATTATGAGGGAAGTTAAATAGGATGAGTAATTATGTTTCAAAACCAGAAACAGAATAAATATTTTAACCTCTCTTTCAGCTGTTCAAGAAGAACTTCAAATGCCTTCAATACAGTCTTGACCTTCACAAAATAAATGTTCATTATTATTCATTCAGTAGAAATAAGAATTTCTTTGGATAAAGAAAACAACAAGTGACAATATTGTAAACTACAATTTATTCACATCTTATGTAATGCTATTGGTGTTAATTTGTCCTCATAACTCAGTAAACAGACAAGTGTGATATCTGTGTTAAGGATGAGGGAATGAGTCTAAGAAAGCATAGATACCTGCCAGAGAAGAAATAAATAAATCAGAGAACAGTTAGATTCAGTCTCAGTTATAAACGTCAGTTATTTAAATGTTAATTCTTCTTTTACATAATATTTCCCTCCTAACATTGTCTAGAATCCACCGTGCTTACCATGGATGTTAATTGTCCCATCCCACCCTCACTGCTGCAGACCAACCCTTAATTGACTCAAAACCCATCTCCTCCAGTGTAAGCCTTTCATGAATGCTTGCTTACTTCAGACATTCTTATCTATTTTTGTCTTTGTGTGCCTGTGTTATGCACATCTGTATAAGGGTGCATGTATCCACATGTGGCAGCCAAAGATTGATCAGATTTCTTCCTCAACTACTCTTCAACTTGTTTTTTTATGACTGAGACCTGAATAAACATGGAATTCACTGGCTTAGACAGACAGGATAACACATGCCAAGCACTACCCTAGCTCTTGGATTTTAAGAATATATTGTCCCAAATGACATTTTTATGGGTATTGAGAATCAAAACTCAATTCCTCATGATTGTTCAGAATGTATGCTACTGAGCAAGCCTTATACCGAGCTTCCTTGACTTCTGATTTCAGAACTCTTCATCTAAATTTCCCTTTCTCCTAACCAACGTCCATATTTTGAATCATTTTATTTTTTAAGTATAAACTAAATGAAGTAACCTGAGAATTCTGAAGATACACACATACATATATACTAGCTATTTCAAAATAGTCATTGTCATTCTGTTAGTATAGGTTAATAAATTCCTCTCAAAATTCTAAAGATGAAAAGTTTAGCTTCTGCATACTGCCATAAGCACTAAACCATTATCCTTAAAAATTGTGTGTTGGATAAACACCCCACTGCATGAAATAATGTGCAGTCAGTTAGTTTACTCAACTCATTCATTTGATGTTTTTCCAAAACTCAATGTCTAACTTATTTTTTTATTTTATTTTATTTTTATTCTAAGTAATTTAAAGTAGGAAATTTGATCTGTGGAAATTCTTCTGTCAGTTACACGCCAGCCTTCCATGAAACCTTGAAGACCTGAGTTTAGTTCACATCACTCACATAAAAGCTGGCATGGTGCATACACTTGTGATTATAACACTCAGGAGACAAAGACAGGTAGATTCTTTACATCTCTGGCTGACTAGACATTGTTATGTGGTTCCAGACTGGAGACACACCCTGATCAACAAAGAAGGTATAGAGACCTTGAGTAACAGCACTGGATCCTGGATGAAAATCAAATTGTAACATAAGAGAAATAAGTAGCATCTCAAAACCAACAAATTATCTAAGTTTAAGCAGTTCCTTCATTAGGCTAAGGGATACACACCACTCTCAAAATATTCATTGGCTTCTCTAATCCCTGGAGTGTGTGGATTTACAGGTGCATGGTATCATTCCAAAATAATTGAATCACTCTTTTGTCCTCCTTACTCCATTTTCCTAATATCAACTGAGTACAATGTTTAGATCTTTTCTTCATCATGCTTTCCTCCCCAGAATCTGTTTCAATATTTGAGTTTTGTTTGCCCCCTAATAATTCAAATTAAAAGTAACCAATGATTTTATGACTAGAAAATAACAGACAGTTAATTCAAAATCACGGCCATTCTAGAACCCAAATCTTACTCAATGCAACCTAAACCTCAATAAAACAAAGTCTGTTTCCCCCTCTAATAATTCCAATTGATAATAGATCTTGACAAGCAGTGAGATTTAGTGCGTGTTTTTTTGTGAATTAATGTTAATGAATTAATATAATTTTATATCTCTCTAATTTTACTTTATCTCAAATTATTGTTTATAAAACATTGTGTAACCTCAGAGGCTATACCTATAAACTATCAAACATAACAGCTCAAACATGAGATGAACAAGATGATATCAATGAACATGCTTAACTGTCTGAGGAAAAACCTGCAAATGCGCAACACTTTACAAATGACTACAGGAAACAGAGTACAGATGGGAGGTAGGGAGGTGGTCCTTCCAGCGTAAGGGCACACCAATTTGTTGTTCACTGTATGTCAGATGTGAAAACATGCATATAAGTAACAATATATAGACTCATTAGGTTATATTTAAGACTATATACATATATACAGACATAAAGATGCATGCAATAATTAATAAAAAGGAAGTTATGAAATTGTAGGGGAGTGGAGAAGGAAAATGTGATAAATAAAAGGGAGGAAAAGGCAGGGAAAAATGAAATTATAGACTCAAAAGTAAATAACAAAAAATACTGGGTAAGGATAAATAGATTTCATATGCTTTTCCCTCCATTTAAAGTTCAATTGATCCATGCATTAATTATTTTTCTATTGCTGTGATAAATCCTCATGCCCAAAGCAACTTAAAAAGGAAGGGTTTATTGGGGTTTATGGTTCCAGAAGGACAATAGTCCATGACGATGTAGTGGTGGCAGAAGGGAGCCTTTGTCTGGAGCAGCATTTGAAAACTCCAATCTTGACCCTCAGAAAGGAGGCAGTGGGTGTACACTGGGGAATGCAAGGAGCTTTAGGAACATTAAGCCCAATTCTAGAGACATGCCTCCTCCTAATTTACCTAAAGAATCACCAGGAAAAAGCCAAGTATTAAAATGCTCTAGAATTATGGGGACATCTCATTCAAATCAGCACAAGACAGGCTTAGGAAATGGTGTGGACACAGTCCCAACCATGACCTAACAAGAAAAGCTGGTCACTGGTGACGCACAGCTGGCAGCCTTCTGTCGGACTGAGTCTCATTGATCCAAGGAAGCAAGGTCAGAGAAGCTATGTTATAGAGACTAAGAAGATGTGGCTATTATGACAATGATTTAAGGATGGCCACTAGCCTTCCCTCATGCCTTGTGTATCCTTCTTGAGTGTGGCCATTGCTACGACCTGAAATACCTTGAAGCTCCTATGCACCGCACCTTTAATAAACTATGGCATTTCCTTTCACCATATATTTCCCACAAATCATTGGTAAGGGGCAAAAGACCTATCATCTTCTACTTCTGCTTTCCAGATTCAGTCTATGCCAGAAATAAAACAACAGTGAAATATCATTATATTGCAATCGTGGTATATAATCTTAAAAAGGAAAAAAATGTGAATTAAATTCTAAAGTCATTTAATATTGCATATTTTTATTTTATTTATTTTACTCAAAATAAATTTTATGTCATAACACATTTTCAAATAAACTCTTGAATTTTATCTTCTACTTTAAAAAAATGATGCCGGGCGGTGGTGGTGCACACCTTTAATCCCAGCAGTCGGGAGGCAGAGGCAGGCGGACCTCTGTGAGTTCAAGACGAGCCTGGTCTATAAGAGCTAGTTCCAGGACTGGTTCCAAAGATGCAGAGAAACCCTGTCTCTACAAACCAAAAAAATAAAAAAATTAAAAAATGATGGAACTTGTTAAATGTGGTCTGTTTTATTTGAGTAGATAAGTACTTTAAATGTACTAATAATGTAATAAGCTTTAAATAATGCTTTAAAAACAATTTTATTTAATATATACATTTTATTAAAGTACTGTAATTAAAATATTTTCAGAGGTAAAATTGCAGTAGTAATCAATAATTGATACTGTAGCTTTTCTTAAAGATTAAATAAAGAGGCTTTTAAGTTTTTAAATCCATTCTCAGTAGGCTTAATACAATATGACATATAAAAAGTGAATTCCACTACAATGTGTCACTCTTGTAAGGTAATCACTTAAGACATATCATAACAAGTAAGGATTTCTCTATCATGCTAGCTCAATTGCTCACTGAATACCATGATAGACTGAGACCAGGTAAACACACACAAGGGCCAGTCCAGAAGCTAGCTGCCTAATCAGCTTGTATAAGTCTCATGACCACTCATTGTCTCCATTTCTATCAATCACCCACTAGGGAAGTGTAGGTTATGGCTTCATATAATTTAATGGTGTACTCAATTAAAGAACCATATGCATTTTTATTGATCATTTTTCTCACTTTGAGCTATGTGAAAACACCTATGGTTGATCTTTCCCCATTGTGCTAGGCAATCACTTACACTGATTAATAGACATTAGGATAACACTAAAGTGAGATTATTGATGAATCCATTCAAACAAATGGATGTTACACATATTTATATATAATAAATCAACTACTATGACTATTCTGGGATGTTTCACCAATTTAAAAAATACATCATATTTTTTTACAATAATGTATTTTTTAAACTCTATAAAAATTGTTTCTGTTCTGCATGCTTATAAGTTTGCATAATATTTTCTTTCATTGTTCTTCAAAATTTAGTGAAAATCAAGTCATAGCAATAAAATCTGCACTGTTCAATTTGAAAAGCAAACTGATTTAAAATACAGTAAAATTTATTCGAGGATCAATTTTCCATTGGGTCTTTAATCTTAGTTCTTGTGGAGTATGTGGTAATAGGAAAAGATGCAAGAGCAGGAAAATATAAATTTGTTATTAAATTATGCATACTACATAGAGAACATAATACAGCACACTGCCATCTTGAAAGGATCTGGTAAATGAATTGAAATTTAATTAACTCATACATTATTTGTAAAATATTAATATCTTCTCAGAGATAATAGTGAGAATTTCTAGGGAATTCTAAAAGGAATGTAATACAATCCTCAAATCATTTCCAGAATTACTTTATTAAAATTACTGTCCTGTGTCCTATATATTTTTATTGCTGTATTATTTTTTTCAAAAAAAACTTATGATCCACATCTGTACTCTCTGGCTATTTTAGAAGAAAGGAACAAACTATATACTAAGAAAACTGAACTTCAACAACTGTATTTTCTATAAGGCATGTCATCAGTATAGTTAAGGGAATACCACTGAGGAGGAAAGAATGGAAGAACCAGAGGATGGAGAGATGAGGAAGAGCACTGTGAGGGGACATATTCTTGATGTGACATCTTATAACACTCGTGAACTCACATCAGCTGAGGTCACAACTGCACACTACCTGCATAAGATCGATCGTACTACAACTCTGGCATAGATTGGAGATGTATTCTTCAGGCCCCAATCCTTACTAAAGAGCTATTGAGAGAAGACATTTTCTAAGTAGGGAGAAGCGTTCTGCTTTGGGAGATGTGACTGCTGGTAGGTTTGTGAATTCTCATGAACCAGTGAATGACCCCACAATAACTCACATATAGGCAACACTAGTAAGATTTCATTGATTATAACAACAGAATCATAAGAGGAAGGAGACATTGACAACAAAGAAGAGTGCATAAAGCTGGAAGGGGAACAAATTGAGAGATATAGGGAAGTTGAAAGGGGAAATGGTGGGTGGGTAGATATAATCACTGTGCATTGTACATATGCATAAAATTCTCAAGGAATAAAATAACCATAATAAATAAGATTGAACCAAGTCTTAGTAGGGACTTAGAAACTTTTGTAACATTTTCTAGTAGTCTTCAGTAATATATATTGCAATATGTAAGGAGCAAGGAACTTAAGTAGATTTTCACTACTTGTATAACTTTTCCTTTTGTCCTTCAGAAAATCTTGTGAATGTGAGAGAGAGCATGTGTGTGTGTGTGTTTCTACCTCTGAAGCACTCCCGAGGGGCTAGTTATACCAAGATAGAACATTTCCCTTACTGAATGCTTCAGAACTTGAGAAGAATGAAACAGAAGTACAGGAAATAAAAATAGAGAAAAAGAAAAGGAAGAGAGAAAACCAAATGTGAAGAAAATAATGGTAGTCAATTATTAACAATTCACAGCTACATTTAAACCCTGGTAAACAGCAATTTGTAACTAAACATGAAAGTTGTGCCCAGTAAAAAACATATTAGATTTTTATACATTCATTGGCAAGATAACATGAATCTCAAAATGGAAGCCCAAATATATTTTCAATTTTAATAATCCCTTTCTATTTGGAAAATTTCCATGAAATGATGTCATTACTATTCACACAGTACTAATAGTAACATGTTTTATACAATAATAAAAATCAATAAACTTAAAAAATATCTATCAATAAAACCAATCAATAATGAAAAGGGTCTGAAGTATGTTTAGAACCTACCTCTGTCAGTGTAATTGTATACAAAGAGAAATAAATAAAAACCTTATTAGGACAAAATTACTAATAAGATTATCTCACTGTTAATTTTGTTGCTCCAAACTGAGACCCATGTAGGCAGCAGAATTCTGGATCTATTTTCAAGTGGGATCCTATTTAGACAGATTTGTATATGTATATATATTTGAATACCTGAATGGATACAATCTTAAATAAGAGACTTTTCTTTCATGTTCAGAAGTTTTCAAAATACAAGAGAGAAATCACATTAAGGAAAAAGTGTTAGAAGGCTGATTACAAGTGCTGCATTGTCTTACATACAATACATGAATGGTGAACACTGACACTAATTTTTTACATGAGTGCTCACCTTACTGTGTTTATTGATAACTAACATTACAAATGATACTCGGTAGACTTAGATGATGTTGGTTTTTCTTATTTTACACATTCTATTGTCTGCATTTCCCATGAGCATTTTGTTTCCACACTCAAATTTCACAATATAGTTTTGTTTAACCCTGCTTAAATGATCACTTTTATAACATTCCTTTTATTTATTCTTACATGTGTGTTTCTTTTTAATATGCTGTAGACATACCTAAATTGCCTGTATTTTCTTTCTGGTGAGAAAACTCAATGTCTGCACTGGTGTTTTCTTTACCTGTTCTCTAATTTTAATTTCTTCAATTTTTATATATTGATAAAACTTTTCCAACTTCTATACTGCTATGGCAATCCTCTCCCCAGCATTTGCGTGCTACTCATTATGTTCTGATACAGTTACTGTGGGGAGATTTCTCTGCTAGCGTATTCACATTGTCTTCTGAAAAAGCAAAATGAGGACTGTGAATGAAAATCAAATGAGTAAATGTGAACTCAGTGACATTTCCATTCCTTGATCTTTTTAAATATGGAATGACTGTACCTGACCTCAAGCCATATCTAAGCTTCCTACCTATAGTGTCATGTGTTACAAGACAAAGCTGAAATATCAGAAATTACAGTGCTAAAGAATGACAAAATTTATTTTCAAACCTTTTATATTTTACAGCAAATCCACTTTAAAAAAAAACATGAGTTAATAAATGATGAATGTTGCAGTTAAACATGACATTGAAATATAAATTTAGGGTCTGTCAAATGTTTAAGGAATTCATACCATATAGCCTAGCAACCATGTTTCTAGCTCTGCATTCAAAAGAAATATAATCAGTGATATAGAGATCTGTATACACTGCCATTTTCATTGCAAGTGTAATAACTATAATATGGAAAGACTTTAAATGTGAATAGTGATTTAATGGATATATTTTGTACCCTTTCAGTATAGACACGTCTATACACATATATTTATGGTTTTAATATATATGTATATTTATATATATATATAAGAAATATATATAATGGAGGGTTTCTACTATTGTAAAAGGAGAGAAATTCTACCATTTATGGGAACATGGGTGGTGAATTAAAATCCTAATATACAAATGAAGGAAGTCAGACGCAGAATGGCAAATGCTTCATGATCTCACTGCCATATCAACAACAACAACAACAAAATAAAATGATGAACTCAGAGGAACAGAAAAAAGAACAGTGCTATTGGTAGTTAAAAATGGAAATAGAAACAGAGATGTTGATTAAAATGTATATACCTTCCATCCTAAGATAAATCATATTATAATACCAAATACCAAAACTATGAGTGTATATGTTATTGGCAATACAGCATTGTCATCTGATATTAACTTAGACATTGGGTTTTCGAGACAGTGATAAGTATGCTTGCAAAGTCCATAACGAATCATACTATTTTTTAAAGAACAATGTAATACCAACCTTTCTTGCCTTTGATTTCCAATCCTCAGCTTATGCACAGCAGTATAAGTTATGCATTCTTCTAGTACTCTTGTCCAAAAATAATGTGTGTATTTTTGTATGTGTGATATAGCGCTCATTTTCTGAAAACAGCAAACATAAGTTCAAATCAAGCTCATAAAATGAATATACACTGTAAATGTTGACCACATAATATGATTATTCCTTGATAACAATAAAATTTATAATAATGTTTCTTATCTGTGGCAGTTGAGGTCAGTTTGAGTCAGTGACTTAATTCCTTGTAAAACTCTGTTAAAGATTTCTGTGACGTATAATTCATTTCTTCTTCATGTAATTCTTGCTGTATTGTCAAACAATAAAGGGACCAAAGCCTTTGTTAGATACAGACACAAACCACAAAGATGGAGACAGAAAGATTCACAATACAGAATTCAAACACACAGAGATTCATACTTATACTACAGAAAAAAGATAATGAAGACACAGTTAGAGTGGTGTAGACAACATAATCTTTGCTCAGTCTTTGTTAAATGACATTAAGGGTTAGTCCTTCATTGTTTCTTATCCAAAATAGAACATTGAAATATTATTGGTAAATATGAATCTATTATTAATATTATTAAATAAATGCAATAATGAAAATGACACTGAAAACTATGGCTACACTGACTAAAGTGAAAGATAGAAAAGAAATATATGAACCACTTCCTTTTTGGGGTGTTTTTAAGATATAAAGTTAGCCTAAATATTTGAAAAGAATATTTTATGAGAAAACAATATAAATAGTAAATTTGGTGTAAGATAAAGTAATGAAACCAGGAGGGTATATGAACAATCAGAAATCTAGAGAAAAGATAAATTACGAAAAAAGGTCCATAAGAGACATTCAAATACTCAGTAAATAGTTATAAGAATGACAGAGTAATTACAATTTTTGTGAAAATTTTCTCTGAAATAGAGTCTAGCCACCTGGAAAGATAAAATCAGAAGGATTTAATAGCATGAGAATTTACACAACTGACTAAGAGAACAACATTTGGAAAGATTAATATATATTATTTATATATATAAATATATATAATATACATTGCTATGAAGAATATATGGAACCTTGAAAAATTGTAAAATAGTATTTGATGGATGTGTTGTGGATGGTTTATATGATCAATGATATATATATTTGATTCAATAAATTTGATTTAAAATATACATTGTTCCTCTGTACTTTAAAATAGAGGAATTTACATATACAGGAATCATAGAAGAAAGCAAAAAATTAGTAGGATACAATTTTAAAGAAATTTTCCAAAAATTTTGTCCCATAGCAACCTATATATAAGAATCCTCCCAAGGCACAGAGAGACTGAAGACACAAGGAGATGGGGTTGAACTTGAATTTTGAAATTAATATTTTAATATCACTTTCAAATTAATGTTCATAATAATTCAAAAGACATATGTCACACAATTTTTTTAATTTTTTATTGAAAATAGACTCCTTTCATACACATCTCAACCACCGTTTCCCCTCCCCCAATCCTCCCATCTTTCCTGTAGCTATACATATTATATAAATTTTATCAGATGTATGTATATCTTTTACATCCCTGAAACCAAATATTGATGAGAAGGAAGGACTTATTTTATCATCCAGTTTTAGCTGGTGTTCATACTGGTAGTGACGGCATGATAGATTGAAGAGCTTGGAACTCTTTACATATTAATGGATCAGAAGCAGAACTCTTAGGCATGGAGAAAGACAGGATCTAATCCCATTCCTTTGGTCACACATTTGCCAATAAGATGCCATGTGCTAAAAATCCATGCCTCCCAAATCAGCGACAATAGCATGGGACCAAGAATTCAAGCTTGTGTCCCATGGGAAACATTTCATATCCACGCCGGTATAAGCCGTTGTCAAAGTAAAATATTAAGCAACTTTACATTAACCTCGTAGGCATATTTTAAGAAAAGGAAATGAACTGAGTTACAAATCAATAAGAAAACCATTAAAATGAGAAGTAGGCAAAAATCTTATATTTCTGGGTAAGAAAAGAAGATCCCATGAACAAATCCATTCCCTCTAGCAAATGTTTAAGGGCAGAGTGAACAAACAACACAATTACAGAGTGCCTTGTCTGACTTTTGCCAACAAGAAGAAAGAGGCCCCTGAGCAGGGATGTGGTGAATGGAAGGATGCTGGCCAGACAGCGTCTCTTCTCAGCTTTCTAAATGCTTTATGACAATTGACTCTGTGTGCTTTGTAATTGGGCCTGATAGCTCTGTAATTACTTTGTCTCAACAAACACTGTAATTGTGAATAGGTTTTATTTTGTCAGTTGTGTTTTTCTTCCCAGCTCTTCCTTTGGGCCCCTGTGGCTGCAGCGACTTGATGAAAATGTGTTTGTTGGGAGGAATGTACTCTAGATTGTTTATCTTCCTTATGTCTTGTTCAGTCAGCGCTGCTGCATAGGCACAGTTGCTCATCCTTCAGCTCCCCAGGAACACAATTAATGTCTTCAATGAATTCACCTCTCTTACCTAGCAATTGGAGATTAATGTTATTGTGAAGCCTGTGTCAACTCTTCCTGGAAAAGATGGCTCAACCAAAAGACAGAGAAAGTCTTCAGAGACAAGATGAGGGCCTGCCTTTCCCTTGTTTGAGGCTTGTTAGATCAGCATGATTTATGTAACTGCTTGGGCTATGCCATTTGTTCTGTGTATATGCCTTATGCCTCTGTTGAAGCTAATGTATAATAATTCTGTGTATTCCAACCCTACTGTTGATACCTCCAATAAAACACAACCTCCCATCTCACCTCTGCCTATTATTAGGGTGACTTAATCCTCTTCCATAGACACACTCATGGTCCAGGCACCAGAGCATGTACTTTCAGTGATTTTTTTAAACAACAAAACAAATGAAATGCAGGTGTGAGACTGACTGCTCACAACAGTAAGTCAGCAGTGGATATTAGCATTTGAACCAGGCCAAACCCAGAAATTCCTAAGCCAAAAGCTATGCCACGGGTAAAAGCGTTCATTGACTTTTCAACATACCTACAAAACAGTTATTCTGTGATTGTATCATAAGAAAACACAGTTAATTCTTCCAAATAAAGAATTACTCAGAATTCTCATTATCTGTAATTATACAATGTGAGCTTTATATTTATCTATAACCACATAAAATTGATTGGTTTCAAGCTACACAGAACTGTATGTTTATTTTTTCATTTGTTTGTTTCTTTAGTTTGGTTTTGTTTAGTTTTGTTGCAAGGTTGTTGGATTTTGGGTAACCTTGTCCTAAGCAATGAGTAGAAAACAATTATCATGCAACTTAGCCAAATTCAAGCACTGAGTCACTGAAAATAAAACAAGACCGTGGAATTTGAATTAAACCAAGTTGAGAAATATCTTTGATATTTATTTACACAAAGAATTATATAGGTATGTTTTTGATAAATACTGACATGATTTTCAGTGACCCCTATTATTCCTGTGATTAAAAGTATATTGAATGTACATTTTATTTTAATTCTAGAGCAAAGTCAACATTATTTAATGTATCTAAGAAGAATTCTCATCTATCTTATCAAGATCAAAATGTTCTTATTGCTTAGGCTAGAAGTTAAATATCATTAAAATGAACAAAGAAACGTGTATTCCAGTGTTTGTTATTTGACTAGACACACAGTTTATCAACTTTAATGTACCCCTTTTTCTTAGTGTTACTATTTTAATCCTATGCTCTTCTTGACACAAAGACTAGCTTGATTTATTTAAGAGCAATGAACAAGCCCCAGATATGGTTATGTATGCCTGTAATCCCAGTACTCTTGGCCGAGGCAAGAAGACTTCTGTGAGTTTGAAGCCATTCTGTGACAGTGAAAACCAGGCTATCCAGGCCATCCAGGCCTATATAGTAGGAAGTTGTGTCTGTAAGTAAATATGCAAACAAAAAAGGCAGATGAACAAGGAAATATAAAAACAGAAGACCAATGGAAGAAACAGAATTGTCTGCCAGGATAAGATGATTTATCTGATATAAATGACTCAGTGATATCAATACTGCTACATGGAATACATGGAAGGGAAAATCATCCTGGAAAAAAAGAACTGAATATAGATTTGAAAACGGCACATTCTTGCAGCTTGCAGAATTTAGTTGAAATAAATTCAAGAGCAATTACCATGACTCATTAAGAAATCCAGACATTTTAGGAGGAATTAACATAAAGGTTCCTCTGAACAATTAACAAATTCCCAGCCATGAGATGATTAACCAGATAATCAAGTTAGGCTTCACTGTATGTCACAGATGTGACAATGGAATTGAATACAACAGGTTTCTGATGGTAAATCTCTGTGCTTTAAAATGTGGATTCTTATCACAATGAGGGGAGTCGATTACAGGATTTGGTATGGTTGTTCTGGATTTAATAGAGCATAGAAATCATTTACCCTAAATATAGGAAATACAGAAAAAATATTGGAGGAAAAAATTTCCAGAAGTAATTTTTTGATGATTCGGGAAAGAAACATAATAAATGTTTTAATAGAAATGCATTTCATGTGCTAAAAATGACAAGGCAGTAGACCTAATTAATTGTGAATTTTCTGAATTAATTTGAATTTACTAGTATAGTTACATCATACTTGAATGATTACATAAATATAATGGATTGATTAAATTGCAGTTTAATTTACTCTTACCCTTGACACATCCCTTCCTTTTAACCTTTGGAAATATATGTGCTTTTCTTAAAGAGTCTGATGGCTGATTTGCTCAGCAGTACAACAGACAACCAGTATCTCTCGGAACTCAATAGATAAAGTGATGATCTTGGTAATGTTTAGGTACACTAAATTGTACTAAAATACAACATTCAATTTTTGGATTTGGAGCTGGAAGGAAAGATCATTAGAACTGAATTACATGAAGACAAAAAAAATTATTACCTTCAATGACTACTTAAAGAAATGGTCGCACTCCGGATACTTGTTCACACCATCTTTCTCCCAAACAGTTTATATATTGTTTTCATTGTTGTAGAGGTATAATAGGGAGTCACTAAGGTTAATCACTTAAAAATAACAGTATTATACTAGTTTTACAAGTGAGAATATGGAAAGAGAAAAAAATATTTAATCACAGGAATATAAAACAGAAAAGTAAAAATGTTGGGACCAATATATAGATGGAAGTTTCTGTTCCACATGGTCCTCCAGCCATAGAGTCCCAAATATACACACGGAGGCTTAATTATAATAATTATTAATTATATTAATTATAAATTGTTTGGCCTATTACTCAGGCTTATTACTAACTAACTCTTACAACTTAAATTGATCCATAATTCTTATCTCTGTTTAACCATGTGTCGTGTCTTGGTACCTTTTCTCAATAAGGCATTTCATCTTGCTTCCTCTTTGCTAGCTTCTGACTGCATCTCTGCAGTTCCTCGTCCCAGAATTCTCCTAGTCTGTTTGCCCCACTTATACCTCATGTCTGGCTACTGGCCAATCAGCATTCAATTAAAACAATACAAGTGACAAATCTTTACAATGTACAAGAGCATCACCCCACAGTACCAGCCGTCAGGCTCAATCATGCTTGTGGTAAGCAGCATTTAATGACCTAACCTTTAAATAGGTTTGATACGAAAATTTGACAGACTTCCCTCACATGAAAAGCCATGATGGTCAGTAACAGGAAGATTATGAATCTGTCAAAAACATAAAAGCAGAAGATTATCCAATAGTTCACAGGTAAGAACTCAAAAAGACATGCACTATTCAATGTGAAAAAGAAGTCAGAGTTTTTCTGAACTAGTGTTGGAAACAGATATGGTATTGAAGTGAATAAGATGGAAAGTTTGAAGAGAGTAAGTTAGAGTGAAGGGTAGAATCTTGATTATGTGGAGACAAGTCCCTGTCACTTCATTTGAAGGTAAATACGGGTGAGCAAGTCAGGGAGCTGGCTAGGAGATTCCCCTTAAAACCATGGGGTTAGCTTAAGAAAATTAACTTTTCCTTTCCAGAAAATTGCAGAATTTGGTACAGTCCCTATGAACTACCATGTAGTTTAATTGGGTCAATCAACATCTGATTTAGAAGTATATAACTGCTCAGCTTTCATTCTATCTGTCATTTTTTTTTCACATGTTGGCCAGGGTTTAAGTATTTTTTCCATAGTAACTTCAGCTTCCTGATTCTCTAGGTGTCCCTTTTTGCCTTTCCTCTGATCTCCCTGTTGTGACATATCAAGTAGGATGACTTTTATTCCCTTTTTCTTATTTTGTCCTCTGGGGCAGCTGTGAGATTCACAGTTTACTTGCTCTAAAATTTTTGTTTTACATCCTATGTAGCATCATTCTGGATGTGAACTGTGAGTTTATGAATGACTCTATTTAAGCTTGCAGTAATTTGGTATAATTTGGTACCAAGCAATGGGAAACTCATCTCTCCTCTGAGTTGCTACATTCACACACACACACACACACACACACACACACACACACACACACACACACATACACATCTCATTTGTCTGTGTTTCTCCAAACTAATCCTAAATCCAAGCTGTAAAGACTCTGAAAGCATTTGAGTCCCTTCATTTTTATGGTGACTCAACCCACAATAAATATATTTGTGAGCAATTTGTGCGAGTGTGTGTACGCACGTGTGCATGTGTACTCTAGAGGATTCCAATGCATCTTCATCTGCATCAGTTTAGTCCTATGTTAAGTATGTATCATTCTCATTGTCTCCATCAAGATTATAGAAAATTTCATTCTCTGTCAATTATCCCATAAAGATCTGTGCTACACTTATGGAATGATCTAAATTTAGCTTTGTCTCCCATCTTAAGTTTTCTAATCTCTTTGCATATCGTCTTCACTAAATGACAAGAGAATTATGAATTATATCTAATTCTTTATCATCAGAGGGCAGCATGCCTTTATGTAGCCAAGTTCATTTAAGTTTTATTTTCAAGTAATTAAAAGAATGACTTTAGTAGTTTTGTTATGGCATGTGAGAACATTGTTTTTTATTATATCTCCTTCTTTTTTCTTTTTGCTGGTAAGATATGACTACATTGTTAATATATTTAGAATTACAGCAAAATACATACTCTGTAAAAACTAAAGAATGACTGTCCTAATATTTTATTCCTATAGTGAATTAGATTAAATTATCTTTAATAATTGAAATTTTAGGTGTTTCCATTAAAATTGTTTTCTATGATAATTTTGGTGCTGATTATGACATTTTAGATTTATTAGTATGTCTGATTTCTGAAGCTAAAGCAGAAATAATGACATTATATTAATATTTTTAAAATAATTAATGCCAGAAATTAAATCATTTTAACTTGAAGCATGACTTGAAGTGAATATACAAGAGACATAAATGAAGGATATGGACAAAGAAGTAGCTGCTAAGAAGACTCTTCTTAAGGAACATGAAAAGAGAAATGATAAAATAAGTACCAATTTAGTTTCTTGTTATGGTCCACTATGGTATGAATAGAAGTTTACAGAATGATCTTGACATAAGACCTCATTTATATTAAATAAGACTTCACCTATTAAAGAGAAGTTTTCCCTTTCAAAAACACTGAGAATTCAATTCCTAAGCCATACAAAACATCAGAGAAATGTCTCTGTGACTCATATCATTAGCTCCAGTGCTAACACAATTTGTACATTACAGTCATTCCTCAGTTCTTAGAGAGTGTGTATTTTATTGCAATTCTAAATATTTTAACAACTTAGTCATATCTTACCTTCACAAAGAAAACAGAAGGTGAAATAACAAAAAACATTGTTCGCACAACCATAACAAAAATATTAAAGTCATTCTTTTAATTACTTGAAAATAAAACTTAAATGAACATAGTTAAATAAATATATGCTAAGTTTCAAAACTTCTCCCACCAGGATTGTGGAATTCAGTGTAAGTAAGTAAACATCATGAAATTGTGCACTTAGTTGTTTTATACAAAGTTATTCATATATTTCATTGTAAGCACAATATTTTGTGAGATATAAAACTCCTAAGTTCTCTCTAATTACCATGATAGGAACTTAACCCTGACAGGTAAGCATTCTACTACTGAACTACATATTCAGATCTTAGTTTAATGATACCGAATTGTTACTTAACTAGTCTGTAATGTGCACTCCTCAACTGCACCTTCTAATTATTGGGATGATAGGCAAGAGTGCCCATGTTTGTCAAATGCAATATTCTTTATTGTATACCTACCAGTAAAAATTATAATGACTTTTTTATTTTTTAAATTTTTTTGTCAAGATATCTGTCCTTAGAACAAAGAGACTACTCAGTTTTACTGCATTCTTCCCATGGAAAAGGAATTTGAATATTTATTTACAAACCCACTGGAGTACATAAAAAAAATGTTTCTGTAGTTGAAGTTTTCCTTGTCACATAATTTCAAAATATAGAGAAACATAGTTTATAATGCTATTCTGAGTGATTTTTATTTTATTTCAATTTATCTGTTTATTTTCTCACTTGGTATCTTTATTTACCTCTACTTATAGTTACCATGTCATAGATATAAAAATTATTGGGGGAGAACCTGTAATAAACCTGAATAATAAGATATGTAAAATATCTTCACTGACACTTTTGAAATAGTTACCAATGATAAAGCATATCTTTCTCTAAGTATATAATTATAGCACGATAATATAGGATATTTTCTACTGCAATAAATGAGAAAATTCATGTTGTTGTTCAAGATGGTGATGTCGAGTCCCCTCTGTGTGTTGCTTTTCTTGGTTAATGAATAAAGAAACTGCCTTGGTCTGTTGATAGGGAAGAACTTAGGTAGGCGGGGAACACAGAACTGAACGCTGGGAGAAGGAAAGAGTCAGAGAGACACCATGGATTCGCCAGACACAAAAGCTGGGAATTTTACCTGGTAAGCCACTACCACATGACGATATACAGATTAATAGAAATGGGTTAAATTAATATAAAAAATAGCCAATAAGAATTTAGAGCTAATGGACCAAGCAGTGTTTTAATGAATACAATTTCTGTGTGGTTATTTCGCCGCTAAGCTAACCAGGTGGCCGGAACTTACAAGTGGGCCCTCCTCCATACAACAAGATGGTTTATAGAAACTACTTATATATTGATATATTATCTAGCTAGGGCTAAAGTGTTCTAAGAAGCCACATTAAATTACAATAGATCTAATTTATTATTAGCTATCTATAATATGTTAAAATGAATAAGTATACTCTCATTTATATAAGAATGTTTTATTTTTGAATAAAATAATTTATGTATTTGGACATCTAAAATATGAGTGTCACACAACCAAATTGAATGAGTATTTAAATCAATTTGTAACAGACATGAAAGATAAGTATTAAAGAAAATAAACTATTTCTGTTACTGATCTCTTTTGGACCTGTCAGCAAGTAAATGCTGGCAATGAGTGATAGACACTAAACATGCTATAAAGATGATATTACTTTAAATTAGTATTTCTACTGATGGTCAACAAATGACAGTGACAGGTAAATATTTGCAAGGTTCTGTTGTCCAACCATATTTACAAGGTTTCAGAAGAAAAGTAGGATTTTCCCCTCTGCTTAGTTACTTGCCCTCACTAAGCTTTCTTTTATAATCTAAATGTTTCTGTCTTACAACCTGAAACTGTGTCCTTCAGACAAACACTGAACACTTTTAGTTCCATGATTTCTTAACCACTTTCCTCATTTCCATTTTATTTCTAATTTTCTGCTCATTTGATTCTTAATAACTAAAGGAAAAGCTTTGTAAGTTATGTTTCACTTTTAGAATCATTCCTGTAAATTTATTATAATATGTTATTTATAAACAAGGATATTCTGTGGGAGGCTACCTAGAATACTAAAAAAAAAAAATATTGTTTACGCCATAAGTTGAAAAACACAGGAAAAAGTGAATATAAAAATCTTTCCTTAAAGATATCATGACTTAGTTTTAAATGATGTATACAATGGATTAAATAAAATTTAATTTCCAAGTAAAAGTATCTTAAAATGTTAAAATATTTATATGGTCATGAGATATATAAACATTCGATATAAATATACTGACAAAATCAGCTCATAAATTGTGTCGTCTTTGAAGATTTACTTTTCTCTAATCCAAGTGAATAATATAAAAATGAACTCTTGATAAGAATGAAGCTATTATCCCAGCATTGAGCTCATTTAGGTTCATTGGGGACAACAAATAATGCTATCTAATTAATTAGAATGACAGGAAACTGCATGACACATTTCTTATGGCTGGCTGGTTTAACATCCTAAAACCCTCCTGTTGATTAGAACTTGCATGTTTTAAATAGAAAAGACTGTTAGACATCCCATCTGTTGTGTAACAGAGCTTTGGGGAAAAAATTTAAAAGGTACACTCAAGTCTTGATAAGTTCAAGTCAGCAGAACAAGACACATGTAATGTGTTATCTGATATAAAACAAAACAGGCAGACTAATTGCTCTCAATATTTTTCTTGTTTCTCATCAAGCTGTAATTAAGTAATATGACTATTTGAAATCTTGGTAGTTTGACCCCTCTTTGTCATATTGCAGAACACCTAGCTGAAGCTTAAAGATTTTTCTTCTGTGTAAAACGGATAAAGTTGAAGAAGGAAACTTTGTTTCTTGCATTACACTCAGCATAGTATGGCATAATATAAACTCTTCATTTGCATATCTAGTTATATACATACAATGAAAAAACTTGTTAGAAAGCAGTATTCAAAATACATATGACTCAGTTTTGTGACTAAAAGACTCGCAGTAAAATCATTTTCTTGTTATATCTCACATGTTTTTGACAAGTATCCAGATAGCAAATAAATCACATATTTAATTATATCTGAAGCAGGCCAAACTTAAATTTACTACACTTTGAGGAATATACAAAGCCTTCTATTAAAGAAAATGAATGCATACTTATAGTATTTTCTACATAGCAGGACAAAATCAACAGCTTAAACAACTTGTTTGCCAAAGCAAAATTAGCTGGTATACAGGGAAAGCCATTTGTAATGAATATAAAACTAGGATTGTCATGGATATAATAGAAGAAAAGTATAAATGTGAAGTAAAAAATAACTTATTTTTCATTTCAGTCCATCATATAAGCTACTCCTTGATTTGAAAATATAAAGTAACAATTACTTAGTATTGGATGTGTTAATGATCAGACCAAAAGTGTGAGAAGGAACTATGATGGAATATAAGAAAATACCAATAACGAATATTCAACGTCACCAAACTCAAGCATTTGCTTCAATTTTACCAAATGGTGTACATAACCAGATAGTGTTTATTCTACCTCCTGGCTTCTACTACTGAACATTTCTTTGTGCACTGGTTATTTTTTAATTGCTTCAAAAAAATATATTTCATCTCACCAGAGTGACCTCTTTATATACATCTTTACCTCCCTACTTCCTGGTCTTTATCCTACACGGAAAATGAGCTACTTAAAACAGAATGGGAATTAATATTGGATTACCGGTGAGTGTTCTGTATCAAGTGTCTTTTGTGTCATCCTTGCTCCCATAGGGTAAATGGGGTAAAAGCAGCAATAATTTAGGGTTAGGGTTAGGGTTATGGCTCTGACAGTTTCTTGTCATAACCCTGTCTCTGATTATAGGTCATATCAAAGGGAAATAAAAACATGAAAGTCTTAACTCAGGGCAATCTTCTGTCATGTCACCTATACAATCCCTAGACATCTTCACTCTCTGAGAAAGGTATCTCTGTTATCTCCAAAATTATATAGATGACTTACATGAAATATAATTTTGAAGATTAAAGATCTTAAGTGGTAAAGGTGCATACTTTCTGATGAAAAAGTACAAAATCATGCAGAATTTTCTAATGATAAGTCTCAGACTTTTATTGATTTGATCAGAGACATTACTCATAGATTAAAGATATCTGAGTGCACACACACACACACACACACACACACACACATCTATGTGTTCCATCATGACATTGATGAGATCATTACCAACAGTATCCCGAAGATGAAGAGGAATGTGTTGCTACTGACAGACACAAGCATAGTGAAAATCTTATTTTTCTCTTCCATGAATATCTTTACACTTTTAACTCAGTTCTAGCAATGTACTTCAACAGGAAAAGTTTTGGGGAAGGTATCTTCTGCTTAGTAAAACTGCTTTTGCTGACCCTTAGAATAGGGACTTGGATGGGCCCTATAACATTATAAATCAACAAAAATAGAGTTGTATTTGTCTTGAAGTAACTACTCCAGCTAAGTGACTCCAAAAACACTTCCACTAAATGCCCCTTTCTTCTGACAGATATTTTTACAAGCCTCCTTATGTAGAGAATTATGTAAAATAAGTACACAAATCAAATGTTTACTGATAAAATCTAAAAAAATATATTTTTAAGTCTTTGGTATGCACATAATTTTATCATTTTTAAAGATGAAAGAAATTTGTTTCTAAATGAAATAGATGTGATTACATATTTTTATATAAGGAAATTTGATTTATTTGGTACTGTAGAAAGTAGAGAGTCTTCAAAGTCTATCAGAATTGAATTATTTTTTAAAACTTATAATAGTCAATGCCACTTCAAATAAATACATAGCTAACACAAATAGCAAGACAAACAGCAAAAAAAAATACGCATTAAGACAAAATTCATCTTTTTAAGAGACTGAAGTTAGAAAATCAAGTGGAAATCTTTAAAATCCAACATGCTACAAGCCAAAGATATATTAGTTTTATTGAAACATGCATGGTGAGGAAAAATGATAGAAGACAATAACATTTTTGGTTTCTGTAATTAAAACATTATGTTAGTACAAGAGAAAATACTTTGCATGTGAAGTATAAACACCTCAACTCCTAATATACAACAGCCTCCAACCTGAGGCCAGGCGTTTCAAGCAGTGTACATTATTGTTCCATGTCAGGAAAGCATGCCTGGTACGATGTATGCATACTGTGGGTTATGAACCACACTGCATGCAGCAGTGTGATGTGTTATTCGTAAGTGCTGATATAACCACCCTCAGTTCATTACACATTTGATTTTAAATGCAACCTTTAATTTTGTTGCTTTTCACGTGCCTCAAATTCAGCTATCATAATATAGATTCTGTCTCATGCCTCTGTTTAAGGAAGTGGAGTCCTGGCGGCTTTTGAAATTAGAGAGATGAGACTACATTTTATTGTACACTGCATTTGAGGGAAGATTTTATTGGTGAGAATATGAGATGAAACCCACGATATTACAATCAGTCTCTAACACACAAGTGCATGCTCTCACATCATAGTTCATCTGCGAAATTTCATTTCTTGAGTACAAACTGGAGACAACAGAATCAAATAACAACTTATGAAACTTATGCAAATATAAAATTAAAGCAGGTTTTCTCATGTGTGCTTGTGTTGTTTTGTTGCTATTTTGTTCATGGAACCTACAAATCATCCTGAAAAGGTGGCCTTAAGTCAGTAAGACAGACATGATTTTGTCAAACACACGAAAAGCTGTTTAAAGCGTTTTAGATTTGAGAGGTTATGAGATTCCTATTTTCATCTCTTGGTTTCACACAGATTCTATTTTGGATTCAGCTATTTCACAGGATGCTATTTTTATTCTTAAAACTTTGCTTTAAAAAGACTCAAATTGAGCAAAGGAGGTAGATGGAAATTCTACCCTAGTGTTTGAATAGGGTAAAAATCAAAGTATGCATATGTAAATATAGCACACATATATGCTTAGAGTATGAACACAAATATATTAGTAATCCGTGTCAGATGCAAAGACATTATGGAATTCTCACATACCTGTAAGGCAGTGTTATTTTCTACTACTTAAATTATATTAAATTATTAAATGATATTCTAACATAAAATACTTATTTAGCTAACCAAATCTTCTAAAAATGTAGTTCCAATTCAAATGCAATCTGCCCTTGTTCAAAGAGTTAAATCTTTTGTTCTAGGAAATCACAAAAAGAAATACATAATTAAAGGGTAACTAGCTTGAATGCATTAAAATTTTTCCCTTGCCAGAGTTTATGCAAAGGTCATATAGCCTAAAAATTACTCAGCACTTGAGAGCAGAGGTTCTGAGTCAGATGTCTAATACACTACCATTTCTTTCTGGAAGTCTCCTGATAACCTCCAGCTTCAGTTTCAAGCCCTGGTTCTTCTCGTTTCAGTTCTCTTTGGGAGATAAGAATGGCATATGACTGATCCCTGTCACATACATACATAACATACATAAGCCTCCTCAACTGGTTAACTTCTGATTGGGTAAGACATAGGCAATGAATTTTTGATTAAGACAGGAGTTCATCTGAGTCCACCATTTCTACACTTCATTCAGTTTTGTCAATAGGTGTATTTCTTTATCTTCCCACGAGCAGACATCTGAAGGAAAGTTGATTCCCTCAATTCCCACTAACCACATGGCAGTTTGCAATTGTCTGTAATTCCAGTTCTATGAGACCCGATATCCTACAGATAATAAACACCTTCAGTAATGTGGCAGGATACAAAATCAACTCAAAAAATCAGTAGCCCTCCTATATACAAATGATAAAGAAGTTGAGAATGATATCAGAGAAATATTAATTAATACATTCATAATAGCCACAAATACAATAAAATATATTGGGGGGTGACACTAACCAAAGAAGTGACAGACATCTTTGACAAGAACAATAAGTTCTGAAAAAAGAAATTGAAAAAGATATCAGAAAATGGAAAGTTCTCCCATGCTCTTGGATATGTAGAATCAAAATTAAATATGGTAATCCCACCAAAAGCAATCTACAGATTCAATGTAATCCCCATCAACATCCTAAAACAATTCTTCACAGACCTTGAAAGAACAATACTCAACTTCATATGACAAAAAAAAACAAAAACAAAAAACAGGATAGCCAAAACAATCCTGTACAATGAAGGAACTTCCAGAGGCATCATCATCTCTGACATCACACTCTATCATAGAACTACAGTAATGAAATCAGCTTGGTATTGGTATAAAAACAGACAGGTTGACCAATGGAATCAAATCAAAGACATAGATATTAATTAATCCACACAAATATGAACACCTAATTTTTGGCAAAGAAGCTAAAATTATACAATGGAAAAAAGAAAGCTTCTTCAACAAAATTAGATGGCATAACTGGATGTCAATATGTAGAAGAATGCAAATAGATCCATATCTATCCCCATGCATAAAACTCAAGTCCTAATGGATTAAAGACCTCAATATAAATCTGACTACACTGAACCTGATAGAAGACAAAGTGAGAAATAGCCTTCAATGCATGAGCAAAGGAGACCACTTCCTAAATATAACACCAGTAGCACAGACACTGAGAGCAACAATAAATAAATGGTGCCTCCTGAAATTGAGAAGCTTTGTACAGCAAAGGACACAGTTAATAAGACAAAAAGGCAACTTAGTGAATGGGAAAAGATCTTCATCCACATCTGACACAGGACTGATCTACAAAATACATAAAGAACTCAAGAAATTAGACATCAAAATTCCAAATAATCCAATTAAAAATGGATTGGGTACAGATCTAAACAGAAAATTCTCAACAGAAAAATTTCAAAATGACAAAAGACACTAAAGGAAGTGTTCAACTTTCCTACCCATCTGGGAAATACAAAACAACTTTCAGATACAGACTTACACTAGTCAGAATGGCTAAGATAAACAAACAAACAAACAATGATAGCATATGCTGGAGTGGGTGTGGAGTAAAGAAAAGAGTCCCCCATACTGGTGACAATGCAAACTTGTACAACCACTTTGGAAATCAGTATGGTGCTTTCTCAGAAAACTGGGTATCAACCTACCTCACATTCGGGTACCCTCTCCTCTATTGCTTAGGGTCTTAGCCTGGGTCATCCTTGTGGATTCCTGGGAACTTCTCTAGTGCCCGGTTTCTTGCTAGCCCCATAATGACTCCCTCAATCAAAATATCAACTATGTCATAACAGCATTATTTGCAATAGTCAGAGCCTGAAAACAACCTAGATGCCTCTCAACCAAAGAATGGATAAAGAAAATGTGGCACATTTTCACATTAGAGTACTATTCAGGGGTTAAAAAAAATGACATCGGGAGAAATCCTCGCGTTTCTGAGCCGGCAGTTGGCCACCGCGCAGGGAGCCGCCCGGAGAGGTGGTCTCGGCCCCAGCGTCACCATGGGGGCCGTGCTAGGCGTCTTCTCCCTAGCCAGCTGGGTTCCATGCCTCTGTAGTGGAGCATCATGTCGGCTGTGCAGTTGCTGTCCATTCAGCAAGAATTCCACTGTAACTCGACTCATCTATGCTTCCATTCTCATCCTTGGCACTGTTGTGTCTTGCATCATGATGACAGAAGGTATACAAACTCAGCTAAAGAAGATTCCTGGATTCTGTGAAGAAGGATTTCAAATCAAGATGCCTGATATAATAAAGGCAGAGAAAGATTGTGATGTGCTGGTCGGTTTTAAAGCTGTATATCGGATCAACTTTGCTGTGGCCATCTTTTTCTTTGCCTTCTTTTTGCTCATGTTAAAAGTAAAAACAAGTAAAGATCCCAGAGCTGCAATACACAATGGGTTTTGGTTCTTCAAAATTGCTGCCATTATTGGTATCATGATTGGATCTTTCTATATCCCTGGGAGCCATTTTACTTCAGTCTGGTTTTGGGCTGGCATGTTAGGGGCCACTTTCTTCATCATCATCCAACTGGTGCACTTGGTAGACATGGCTCACTCTTGGAATGAATTGTGGGTAAATCGAATGGAAGAAGGAAACCCAAGGCTCTGGTATGCTGCTTTGCTGTTTTGTACAAGCTTGTTTTATATCCTTTCGATCATATTTGCTGTGTTATTCTACATCTTCTACACCAAACCAGATGGCTGCACAGAAAATAAGGTCTTCATCAGCCTTAACCTGATTTTTTGTGTTGCTGTTTCTGTTGTATCCATTCTCCCCAAAATTCAGGAACATCAGCCTCGTTCTGGCCTCCTGCAGTCCTCCATTATCACTCTGTACACCCTTTACCTCACGTGGTCAGCCATGATCAACGAACCTGACCGTTCCTGCAATCCCTCTCTTATGAGCATCATTACACACTTAACTTCACTGACTGTGTCTCCAACAAATTCAACTACTCTTGCTCCTGCTTATACTCCACCGTCACGGAGTGGACACTCTATAAGTTTGGATGATTTTTGGGGGCTGTTTATCTTTGTTGTCTGCCTTATATATTCTAGCATCCGTACTTCAAGCAATAGCCAAGTTAACAAGCTGACCCTCTCTGGGAGTGACAGTGTTATCCTTGGTGATACCACCAATGGAGCCAGTGATGAAGAAGATGGACAGCCTCGTCGGGCTGTGGACATTGGGAAGGAGGGGGTGCAGTATGATTACTCCTTCTTCCACTTGATGCTCTGCTGTGCTTCTTTGTACATCATGATGATCATAACCAGCTGGTACAGTCCTGATGCCAAGTTCCAGAAAGTATCCAGCAATTGGCTAGCTGTGTGGGTTAAAATGGGCTCCAGCTGGGTGTGCCTCCTCCTTTACCTCTGGACTCTTGTGGCTCCACTCATCCTCACAGGTCGGGACTTCAGCTGAGCTTCGGAGTGCCAAGGATACTGCTAAAGCTGACAAAGCTCCTTTGCTGAAAACACATAGCCCTTCTCGTTTCATCAACTAAACTATTAAGTGAACGCTTTCCAAATTTGCCTGTATTCATGTTTATATCAAAAGGCAAGAAATGAATAATGCTTGATGCAGAATCTGAACTTTCATATATATATATATGTATATATATATATATATACATATGTTTATTTGTAAGGCTATAGCACAGAGGGAACATTTTGTGTTTTAGCGTGAACTACAGCTGTGCTGTGAAGAGAGTTCTTTATAAAGACCTGTAGATTCCTACTTCGGTCTAAAATGTAAGTTAGAAGATTGTTGGATATTTGAGGCTTTCTTTAATATATTTCTATTGCGATCTCCTTAAAAACCAAAAAAGAAATGCATTAAACCACAGTTCCCTCAGTAGAGGTCTTTGCTGAGTGACTGACACAGCACACTGTTTCTTGCATTGGTTCTTCAGAGGTATAGCATCCTGGTTTGTGGAAAGGAATGATTGATGTAGGTCCTTCCCCAGAAACATGGCTGCTGATA
>PVIU01013294.1:0-56610 GCA_004026605.1 Ondatra zibethicus | reverse complement strand
TGCCTGAACTAATGGGAGCGCACCAATCCAGCTGGACTGGGACTGAATGAGCATATGATCAAACCAGACTCTCTGAATGTGGCGGCGAAAGTTGGCAGATGGAGAACCCACAAACAATGACACCAGGACCTATCTCTTCTGCATGTATTATCTTTTTGAGAACCGAGTCTTTTTGAATGCACTCCTTCCTAGGCCGGGAAAGATGGGGGTGGGCCTTGGACTTCCAACAGGGCAGGGCACCATGCCCCCTTTCAAAGAAGAAGGGGGAGGGAGGAGGGGTGGGGAGGTAGTGGGAGGGGACCGGGAGAAGGGGAAGAAAGGTAAAAATTTTATTTCTTTAATTATGTTTTTGAATGGAAAAAATAAAACAAAACAATGTATGAAAAAAAAGAAAGAAATTCATGCACTAAAAATTTTAAAATATCTTAAATAGTACATCTGAAAGAAAAAGGAAAAGGAATTAACTAAACTCAAATTTTAACATTTAGTCTGAAAGAAAGAGAGATAAAGAGGTGAGAAGAAATTAATTGTTAAACATTGAGCTGGTTCTGGGAAAAACTAAAATTCACATAAAGTTCACACATTAGATAATCTAGAAAAACATGAAGAAGTTCCTGGAGACAGTATACCAAGACCAAGTCATGAAGAAATAGAAACTCTGAGCAAGTGACTAGTAAGAAATCTAACTAGTGTTCAGAAACTCCCCCTTTGCCTTCCAAAAAACCAAAAACCTCCCAAACAAGAAAAGCTGAAGATGTGGTGGCTTCACTAGTGAATTTTAGCAAACATTTAAAAATAATATCAGAGGCAGGTGGAGAGAGGCGCAGTTGTTAAGAGTGCTTACTGCTCTTCTACCTGTGACTCCAGCTCCATGGGATCTGATGCCCTCTTCTGGCCTCTATACGTGTGTGTGTGTGTGTGTGTGTGTGTGTGTGTGTGTGTGTGTGTGTGTGTGTGTGTGTGTGTGTGTGAGTATGCGCGTGCACGCATGTACACTAAATCATGAGAAGATGAGAAGAACATCAACATTGGCAGCATTTGAAAACCACCTCTGACATAGGGAGTACCTTAACACCTATGCTGGTAAAAGACACTACAAGATAACTAGATAGTAATATCCTAGATGAAGTCAGGTATCATCCCCAGCGAGATGTCAGCAAGACAAATTTAATAGCACATTTGAGATCATCCATCAAGATCAGTGATGTATATCCCTGGCTCATCAGAAGTCGATCAGCACATCTTATATAACGCAATAGTAGAACAAAGGATACAAAGGACATAGACATTTCAATAGGTGCAACATATTCATTTGACAAAATTCAACTCCCTCTCATTGTCAAAACAAGCTAGGAACAGCAGGTAAAGAGACCAAGGTGACGTCACACTCTTGTGAAAAAGGAAGGTTTTCTGTGAAATAGGGAGTAATACAAGGATGCTCTTACTATTGAATATGATACTACATATCATAGAGAAATCAGGTAAGAAGGAAAGCAAATCAAAATCAAATTGGGAAGAAGTAAAGCGACTGTTCATACATGATGTGATGTTACATGAAAAACAGTCACACACACATACATACGACACATATATAAGTATATATATATGTATGTATATATACAAACATATACACACATATGTGTGCACAGTTAGGAGTGAAATTGTAAGACACAAAACAAGCACATGCACACATACACACACACACACACACACACACATACATACAATCTGTTGTGAGTTTTGTTTGTTTGACAATCTCCCTTGTAACCCAATCTGGCCTCAAACTTTGAGTCATCCAGCCTCAACAGTCTTCCGAGTGTTGCAACATGAAATGCCATACCTAAATTTTTATGTTTTTGTACAAATCATTAACAACCTCAAAAGGAAATTAAATAAAATACTCATGAGTAAATTTAACCAAGGAAGTAGAAGACTTGTTTACTGAAAAGGAGAAATAATTGCAGAAAGAAACTCAAGACTTAATTAGATGAAAAAATAGCCTTATCTAGAAATTAAAGACTCAACATGAAGAAAGCTATTGCCATTGTCCAAAGCAATCTACAACTACTTTTAAACGGAAATAGGGAAAACAGTCCTAAAATTTTTAAGACAAGAAAAAGGATGCCAAATAATGAGATTTTGATTTTGAGAAGGAAGAATAACTCTGAGGCATCACACTTCCTGCTTTGAAACATGTTGCAAAGCTGCACCAACCAAACTGCAGCTTTGATATAAAGACCAAAAATGACCTGAAGAAAAAAATAGAAAAGTCCACATGTACTTGGACAAAAGAGTTTAAAAATTTAGATTTATTTTATTTTTTTGTGTAGGAGTGTTTTCCCTGCATGTGTGTATATGCATTGTGTGTGAGAGCAAATGCACAAGGTAGGAAGTGGGCAGTAGATGCCCTGGAAGTGGAGAAACAGACAGTGGGGAGTCATCCTGTGGGTGCTGGAGTTAAACCTAGATCCGCTGAGAGCACCTGGTGCTCTTAATCATGTAGCCAGCTTCCCAGGCCTGGCCCAAGAGCTTTGGCAAGGGTACTGAGGATGTCCATTGAGGAAAAAAAAGTCTCTCCAATAAATGGTGACTTTTATATTTTTCTTCAGTTTACTCTTTTGTAAGCAGAGGCTGCTTGTTTGTTTTCCAGCTGCCCAGGCCCAAATAATCATACAGAAACTATATTAATTCCAACACTGTTTGGCCAATGGTTCATGCATATTTCTAACTATCTCTTATATCTTAAATTAACCATTTCTATTAATCTGTATATCACCACAAGGCTGTGGCCTATTGGTAAGGTTCTGGCGTTCCAGCATCTTTCTCCTTTGGCAGCTACATGACGTCTCCCTGACTCTGCCTACCCTCTCTATATATCTCTGTTTGGATTTCCCACCTGACTTTATTCTGCTAAGCCATTGGCTGAAACCGCTTTATTCATCAACCAATAAAAGCAACACATATACAGGAGGAGATACCACATCACTCTTCTTTCCTAGTGGCTTGCTTTCATGGTACCAGAAGGTGCTGTGCAGGCTACTGGGGGGAGAAAAGCCATAAACCTCTTACCTCATTGTGAGCCCTGCCAGTTATGGGCCTGATAAGCTATGCCCATTGGTACAATAGAGACATGAATATTATGAGGTGTGTTAGTTACTTTTCTGATGCTGTGATAAATCACCAGAACCCAAAATGGCTTATGGAATAAGGGTTTATTTCGGCCTATTCTTCCATAGGGATAAATGTCCATCATGGTGGGGAGGCATGGCAGGAAGCAGCAGGCATGGCAGCAGGAAGAGGAAGCTGAGGGCACAGGCATGAAGCAGAGAGGGAACTGGAAGCAGAGTGAGGATGTATCTTTTCTAAGCACATCCCCTGATGTCGCTCCTCTAGCAAGGCTACATTATCTAACCCGCTCCCAAATAGCACCAACTGGGACCAAGTGTTCAATTATCCGAAATTATAGGAGAGATTTCTCATTCAAGATACATGAGGTAACTAACAGCTTTCTGATTTGATTTAAGGCCCACTATACAGAATAGAATGCATCCCTGGGACAGTTTTACTTTGGGATATCTATGAAAAGAATCAAAGTCAAGATCTTTGCACTCTTGTGTCCACTATAGCATCATTCCTAACGCTCACCAGATGCAAGCAACCTTAATGCTCAGGGAAGAATACATGAAAAACTACGCACAATGGATGTGCTACAACCAGGGTGACTTGGGGATGTTACCTTAAGCGAGATGAGCTGCTTGTGAAGACGGGGCCTGCCTACACTCTACGGATAGCTAAAGTCACGAAGCTCACAGAGGCAGAGAGGAGAGCGGCAGTCACCAGGGCTGGGCAGGTAGCAGCTGAGTAGAACTCCATAGGAGGGAGCTCCAGGTATGCAGGGTGAAAGGTTCTAAAGCTGCCTGTGCCACCCAGAGCTCATGCTTGATGCTGCCACGTGCTGTCCTCACGATTGCATTCAAGGGGCTTATGTCTTGTAAGGAGTTTTAAACCACAGTTTATTGGAAACAAGTGTGGATATTTTCAAGGGCAAGTTCGCGACTGACCCCTGCCACCTGTGGGTGTCATGCTTAAGATAAGGCAGTCCTTGTGTTCTGGTTTCAGAAGTTAGACATCATACGTTGAGCAAGTTAGATTTTTTTTTAAAGCAAGACATCCAAACAACGGTCTAACTGCTTAAGTAGCTTGTTAGGTATTGACAGTGCTGTGAGGTGATGGAAAGTCTTCACCATCCTCTGGGAGGGTGACAGAAGGGTGTTTTCTATGGAGCCAGTGCTAAATTCAGATGGTTAAAGGCTTTATTCTTTGCCAATCATAAAACAAATCTTTGGGAGGCAATAAATTCCAGTATTATGATCCTCTGCTATTTCCACTACTCTCTATGAAAATTATACTTTTCCATGTATATTAAACTACTCTTTTTTGACATATATGTGGTTACACACATATCATACATATCCACGTAGATATACATCATTATGATCTTGGAAGGAGCTAGTCTTTACATGGGTATGATGACTATGATTAAGTCATTGAGAAAGCATTCAATATGTTTAATGATTGCTTCAGAGAGGTTAAAAAAACATTCCATTAAAAGACTTAATAATCTACTGGGGGAAATACATTACTACTACATTATTAATGAATATTAGCATATTTCTATTAAAACTTTGAGAAACCATTTAAGTTCATGGATTCCAATGATATGTTAAGAGTCACAGGCAGTAGCAGGTCATTGCATTTGGGACAAAGCACTCACTGAAGGTGGGTTCTGAGGCTTGCCTAGGAGTTTGACAGCCACTAGTGAGGCAGTGTTCTTCAGGGCAGAGTGTCAGCAGTCAGCCCTCCAGATCTTAGATTCTGTGTCTGCAGATTCTGCCAACTGTGAATTGGCAACATTTGGGAAACTGATCTGTACTGAACATGCAGCGGTGGTCTTCCTATCCTTACTAACTGGTGTATACACTCTATCTACACAGTATTTGCATTGCACTGCTTCTAAGTGATAGAGACAACTGAAGTATGTGGGGGATATGCAGAAGAGGCATGCAGATATTCTGTCATTTTACAGAGGTTATTTGAGCCTCGGTATATTCGGCTATGAAATCAAACCCAAGGATGCCAGGAGACAGCTGTCCTGAGTGTGGTCTATGGTCTCAGTACATGTCCTGTGATCTTAGGTGACTTGTGGCTGTCCATGAGCACCGAGCCCCTCTCACAGATGTCATGTGGTGTCTTAACAAGAGACAAAACTCCAGTTCCAACTCTGGGCTTAGAGTCTGGCTCTGCCAGTTCTTAGGCAAAGGACCTGAATGCTGCCTTTTCTTCCTCATCTGTAGAATGGGAATCACTGAGTATTACTTTGCAGTAAGTCAAGTAGGAGAATTAAGGTGAGTCAATAGTACTAAGAGCAAGCAGGCACCTGAGGAGTGCTGTACACGTGTTTGTTAAATAAAAGAAACTGGTAATCCTATCAGGAGGCCATAATTGACTTTTTCAAGTGCTAATGTTGAAAGCAAGAGGAGAGTCCCTGGGGCAAAGGTGACATCTCTCTAGCCAATGTCCTGTACAAGAGAAAAAGGTAGTTTAAGCTCACAGATTTGCTAGAAGATAAACTGCATAAACATGAACAACAGTTTGATCTTATTGTTGCTTTTCTTTCCTCGTTTTATTATTCTTGTTTTGGTTTTGGTTTGGTTTGGGGTAAGTTCTTGTGTAGCTCAGTCTGGCTTTGAACTTGCTATGTAGTCAGAATGAGCCTGGACTTCTGAACTTCCTGCTTCTACTTCCTGAGTTCTAGAGTGACAGGCCCGTATCACTGTGCTCAGTTTTGTGTGCTGCTGGGGACTGAACCAGGACTTGCTGTATATAGGCAAGCACTCTATTAACTGAGCCCCATCGTTAGCCCCACATTTTATTTTTTGAGACAGTCTCCCGTGTACTGCAACTGACCTTAAATTTCTGTTCTTCTCGCCTAGACTTCCTGGGTGCTGGGATTCTAAGTGCACCCAGCTAGGCCTGGCCTGGTACCTTTATAGCCAGCTGCTCTGTGCGTCACTTATTCTTCACACTCCAATAGGTAATTATATTTAACTTTCCTTAAAATTAATTTTAGTCAGAGTCCTGATCAATTTTAAAAGGTTAATTTCCTTTTCTAAGATTTTTTTCTATTTATTTTGTCTGTCTGTCTGTGTGAGTGTATGCACGTGTGTGAGTGTATGCACGTGTGTGAGCGTATGCTCATGTGTGAGCGTGTGCACGTGTGCAAGTGTGTGCACGTGTGCATTTGTGTGCAGGCACCCACTGAGGCCATAAAGGGCATTAAATCACCCCGAGCTGGAGTCACAGGTATTTGTGAAGTGCCTGATTTGGGTTCTGAGATCTGAACTCTGGTCCTTGTGGTGGAGCTGTAAGCATTCCTGCACTGAGCCCCTCCAGCCTGGGACGGCAAAGACAGACAAAGAAGCATTAAGAAGAGGAGAGCACAGGCTGGGACAAAGGCACAACCTTGCAGCTTTTGTGACCATGGCCTCAGGCTCTTCCCTAACTTTACCTCTGGACAAAGTGCTTTGTCTGCCTGCCTTCCAAAATCACCCAAAGTCACACAGAAGTGGGCGGGGCACAAGCACCTCCTGCTGTTGCCTGAGTGGACCTCTTTTCTCTGCCCAGAGTGTTGGGTCCAGCTATCTGAGGAGTTCCACTAATTGCCTCATTAGGCAATCTCAGTGCAGAGACAATATTTAAGTACATCAGTGCAGCTCCTGGGTATATGTAGGCCTTAATAGCAGACAAAGCCAAATGAGCTGAAATGGAAAATTTATTTCTTTTTTAATAAACATTCTTAAATTCTCATTAAAAACAGACAGTACACAATGCATGCTTTTCAGCAAGATATGGATGGTCCTTGCTATAACACTTTCGAGCCTTTTAGAGAAGCTTTGGAATAGCGTCTGTAAATTTTCCAATACTTCCAAGCATCGGATGCTTAATAAGATCTTTATATCCCTGAAGTTAGATGTACAATGTGTGATTCATAACAACCCAGTTCACACGGTAAACTGAAACATAACACTGACCTTCAAAAAGAGATGGCAACCTTTAAAGATATTTGGGTTTTTTTTTGTTTATTTGTTTTCATTTTGTGCCAAACCATCTCCAAACACGGTTACAGAAACTCAGAACTTAGTTTCTTGATGTCTGTGGTGTCCCCGTGTCAAGGCACAATAGAGATAGGAGTGCTGGCTGACACAGAGAGACCATCTGCAGCGCCCATTTGTGTTTTAAATTGAGCACACAATGAAAGGATGCCCGAAGGTGAAAGAACCCCCAGATGCCTCCATGCCTACTCTTGCTGCCCTTGCTATGTCCCATCTTGCTCTGTGACCCTAGCTCCCTGCTCCCCCACCCTCTCATGGATTATCACAGCAATGGCCAGCTATGCCATGCATGCAAGCCTTCTGGCTGCAGCACCGCCATCTTGCTCTCGGCAGAGAAACCCTTTCAGTCCCGTCTGCACCCTGGCACCTCTGGCTTTGAAAGCTTTTCCCTATTTGCTGTGACTGAAGTTCCACCTTCTTGGATTTGGTTTTCACTGTGTGTAGTAACTTGGGTTCAGCAGCCTTTCTAGAACTGTCTGCCTCTTCTCTCTACCCTGACATCTCCCCAGCAGGCAGAGAGACACTCCTGGGAGTGTCCTTACTCCCCCAAAATCTGTGACCAAAAAAATGTTCTTTCCATACTCTGTTCCTGATCCCATACCTGTGTTTTCTTTCCTTCATTGACATCCATGTCAATATTCCAGAAGATCTGGCCCCAGACCTATTTCTACCAGTCTGAAGGACCACTCAGCTTAGAGTAAAGTCAGTCCTATCTTAGTGGCACACACTTTTGTGCTACAGGTTGTAGGCTAGCTTCTTTTGTTTCTCTGGAAATAAACACCCACTAGAAACAACCTGGGAAAAGGATGTATTTTGGTTCACAGTTTCAAAGAATTCAGTCTCTGCTCACTTGACACTACTGGCTTGGGCAGAACTTGACAGAATATGTAGTCACTCTACTTCCTCGGGGTTTGGAAGCTGAGAAGGGAATATAGGAAGGGTCAGGTCAAGATATAGCCTCAAGGACATGCCTTAGTTATCTGCTTCCTCCAAAGAGGTCCCACATTTTACCTCTGACCACCTCCCCACAATGCCTGCATATTCTGAGTCTATCGGGTGTTTGATGAACTACTTATTAGATCATAGCCCCTGGGACCTGTTGTATCTGGAAATGCCATCTCACAATCCTCTAACCCTTAGGCCTTTCTTGGCTAATCAAGTTGATAATCAACTTAACCATCACTGGTTGCCACCTAAATGTTTATGTGTATTTGTTGTCAAGTCTTTTGTGACTGAGCTGAGGGGCAGAAACTGCCCCTAGCATCTATGCATTGTAAATAAAAGAGGTCTTTTCTTTTCAAGGGTAGAGTAGTGTGCTCAGCAATATGCTTTTCTTGTTTTTAGAAAACAGCTATCATTGGGGACAACTATTAGATGGTTTTAAATTCCTTGTCATTGTTGTTCAGGCTGCTTTGAACTCTCTCTGCAACCAAGTATAACCTTGAACTTATGGTCTATTTCTTCTACTTTGCCACATCTAGTTTATGTGCACCTAAGAGATGGAATCCAGATCTTCATGCACGTGAGGCACACACTCTGTCCATTGTACTACAACCTAGCTTGCAAGATCCTGAATTTTGAAAGAACTCCCTGCGTTCTGTAATCAGGACTTGATTTTAAGTTCCTCTTCATTTTGAGCCTAGTTCAGTGTGATAGAGTCAAAGACAGTCAATGAAGGAATAATAGATAAATGACTGCAACGCTGGACTTCATTGTCCATTGTCTTGCTTATGTTTATATATGTAGATTATAGTCATCCTCAGAGCCAGACCCAGGTTCGCACATCCAGAACAAAAATTGGTTGTGATAAGTGAGATAATTCAGGTATGGTAAGACAAATAATACACTTTACATTTATGTGTTGAAGCTAAAAAGTTGGTCTCAAAGAGATGGAAAACAGTGGTTGCCCAGCCCTGGGAAGGGCACAAAAGAATGAGACAAAATGGAATGGTTAATAGATACAGGACTGCAGCTGGAAGAGGAGCAAATTGTCTGATTGGTCAGTTAGTTCAATTTTAATTATGTGTACATATTTATTTCTTTGTGTGTGAGTATAGTGCCCACAGGAAGCAGAATAGGGCAATATATCCCTTGAAACTAGAGTTACAGGGACTTGTGAGCAACCTGACCTGGGATCCAAACTCAGGTTCTATACAAGAGTAGTACATGCTCTTAACTACTAAGTGCTCTCTCTCCTCCCTCTCCCTCCCCCTCTCTTCCAGTGTTCTTTTTTTTATGGTAGGATCATGTTGGTCAGCAGCAACTGTTTCAAACTAGCTAGAGATCTTAAATGCTCTTACACAGAAAAATATGTCCAAGGTACAGAAATGACAGCACCTCTGATCTGAACAATGCACATTACGTGTGTGTTGACATGTCACACTTCACCTCATGAGTAAATCTGGTTACTATGTGTCAATTAATAAAATATATTTCTAAAAGTTCAATTAAAGTAGTATGTTAAATATATATTCATTTACTTTGTAGCATAGTTAACAATAAACACTTGTGACCTTTCAGTAGAATTATTATTATCTATCATAAAATGGTGTTAGGGTCAGGAAGCTACATTATTGTTTTTGGATAGGAGCTGTGTTTTGTCTCTACTTTGAATACATTCCTGTGCTGACTGCTGTGGGGAGAGGCGGTGATTTCAGGGTGGACATAGCAGGTGCCAGCAGAAAGCAGGGGACTTTAAAAGTCAAGGTCCTTAAATTGTAAAATTCCATGTCATGGAATTCTGAATGTCACCAACATTTAGCTCTGAGTGCCGTCCTCAGCTTTGTTTCAGACACATTTGCACAAGCTGGTTAAGTAATTTTATGTCCTTCATAATGAAAGGCATGGGAAAATTAAAAATAAATGTGAGACTTTTACACAATAGTTAATAAAATGGAACTAGACTGAAAAGTGTGTTGTTAATTTAAAACGAACAAACTGGCGTGGGTTGGTGAGATGACATCTTGGGTAAAGGTGCTTCTCCCCAAACCTGAAAAACCTGGGACCCACAAAATTGAGTATGAATAGATATAGCTCACAGAGTTGTCCTCTGATGTCCATGCATGATCATGGCATATGCACACAACCACACACATGCATACATGCACACACCCTCACACATGACTAACGTGCAAAAAATTCTAATATAGTTTGTAGAATATGATGCATTGTAATAAATTTAATTGATATATACATATACATGCAATATGTATGTACAAATGTCATATCTGATAGAGGCATATATGAGAATTTTCATCTGATAAATTTTTTATTATATATCTGTGCATTCTATATTTCCTACAACAAATATGATAGTTTAAATACACTGAGGAACATTAAATAAATAGGTGTTTAATGTTTCACTACTGAGTATTATTATTACTAATTATTTTTGCTATTTGTACCATGTAATACCTGCCATCAAACAAATAAATCAATAAATACATTAGGTCATCCTCCAGGAGTAGCTACTATGTTGCCTCCCAGAGCTATGGCCCTCAAAGGGGCTTCCGGTTTTTAAGTCTTTCATATGAATCTCAGCAGTGAATTAGGAATTGAAAGAGTAAGGTTTAATTCAATACAGAAATATTTAAAAACAAACAAATAAACATCATGATCTTTTATTGTTTTTGCCCAAAATAGAGCTACACAGACCCCCATATTATTCCAGGGAGGGAGTTCTGATCCAGCACCAACCTGTTCTAAGGCAGGGTTTGCTGTAGCTGATGAAAGCCAGGCGCTGCTCTCCTGCGGGAGCCCAGCGTGACTGCGCTCACTTCCTGGGGGCTCTGGGACATAACCGATTCAGTTTCTGCAACTTGGAAATTTCAAACATGGTCAGGACAAAAAAAAAATTCTATACATGCCACTTGTTCTTTGTTCCTTTTCCGATATTTTCCTCGGTGTCTTTTCCTTTTCTCTGTGTCTTTCTTTCATCCTCTGTATTTTTCTCTTCTTTTCCTTTTTAAAAAATCGCCTGGCCCAACTAGAAATTACTGCATTAATACCCACCAGAGGGAAGCAGTCATGCATAATTAAAAAAATAATTACCCTCCTTTCTACTCTTCTGTCTTGCTGACATCTCCTATCAAAGTTTGGGTTTGTGGAACCTACTTCTCCCGGGGTGAGGTCCCTCCCAGACTGGAAGGTAGGCACTTGGGGAAACAAACATTGCCACTTTCCAGCCAGTAGGGGACCAATTCGCATAATGCTTCAATAGCCTATCTTCTATACTAGGCTGAGCCCGATTCTGCCCAGTGCAGGGAGTGAGTAGGCTGGCAGCCGAGAACTGATTAAAACACACCTTGGAGGAAGGACCAGAGGGAAAATGCACTCCCTCCACCCCATTTCTTCTTTATGCTTTGCTAGCATGCTCCGGAGATGCAACCCACTATTTTAACCTGGCCCCTTAATATTTGGCAGGGTTTTCTTTTTTCTTTTTTTTCCCGCATCAAAAAGAGGACAACATGAACACAAAACTCAGAAAACAACAGGTTGCAGTTTGATCTCTTCTAGGTAACTGAGACCGCTTATTACCGCAAAGGGAGTAAACGGGCATTGAGGAAGAGGGAACGCTGATGCGTCAAGCATGGGAGGGCAGACTCCTAGAACTTCCATTTGTATGAAAAATGGGAGAGTCCTAAATATCAAACTGTGTAAGGCACATGATCAAGTGACAGAGTGCAGCAATTACCTCTAGGAGGGAAGCTCTGGCTATTAACAGTCGCCGAGGAGGAATAGCAGGACAATTAGAAGAACCACAAAAATATTTGACCAATTTCTCTTGGTATAAAGAATCCACCTGACCCCACGCCATCATTCCTTCCACTGGGAGCCTGTCTGTCCTGCGACACTGGGAGCCCTCCCAGTCACTGGCTGAACTGAAGCGAGTGAGTCACAGCTCCCAGGCGAGGTTGCTCTACTTCTGCTGGGGGCTTTGTAGGCCCTCTTCAGCCTCGGAGAATTCTAATGCAATGCTGTGATAACTCAGGGTTAACATCTTTTACACTGAGAATGGTGTCAGGTACCCTCTTAGTCCCATCTATTTACACAGCAGGCAGCTTTGCATTGGGTTGTAAAGAAGAAATGCCCCAATAGGCTTTCCTCCTACACAGAGAAAGTATGCTTCTGGCCCTTTGTGTGTCAGACAGAAAGTGGAGGGGCAAGCTGAGGGGAAAGGGTGTCCCCCGTGTTTTTGACAGGAGCCCCCTAACTAAGGAGACTTCACCAGTGTCCGCAGTAAATATTTCATCCTGCTTTGTTCTGAACCAAAGTGTTAAATATTGATATATACTCTATGTTTATTTCCAAGTCTATTTCTTTTTCTTTTCCCCAGTCCTATAGAAAGTTAGGAAAATGAAAGATTGCTTGCAGGAAGTCCCCATTAGACTCAAAGTGGGCTCATGTGTGTATGTGTGCATGCGTCTGTGTATCTGTGTGTGTAGGCCAGAGATGAACACTAATCATCTTCCTCATTCACCCTCTACTTTAGTTTTTGAGACAAACTCTCTTATTGAACCCAGAGCTGACCAATTCTGCAAGACTAATGGCCAGCAAACCCCCACAGCAGGCTGTGTGCACTTCCCCAGTGCTGAGAATGCAGGAAGAGTGGTCCTTCCAGGTTTTTTTTTTCTTTTTTTCTTTTTTTTTTTAAATAGAGGATCAAACTCTGGTCCTCCTGCCTGCAAAGCGCACACTTTGCCAGCCAAGTCATCCTCCTGGCCCACAATCGTGTTTTCTAAGATGTGTTTAAGTTCATCAGGTCTGAGATGGAAAATTGTTTGAAGAAGAATCATCGAAACGAAGTGAACAAGGAAGTGGGGGTGGATATGATTAAACTACACTGTCTAAATGTATGGATTTTTCAGAGAATAAATTTAAAAGAAACTAACCAAGGCTGGAGAAGAGGTTCGGTGGTCAGGAATGCATGCATGTGTTCAGAAATCCTGGTTCCCACCACTTGCACCTGGTGGATCATAGTAACCTTTGAGTCCAACTCCAAGGGATCTGATGCTCTCTTCTGGCTTGCTTGGGTGTTCTCTCACTCTCTCTCTGTTTCTGTCTCTGTCTCTGTCTCTGTCTCTGTCTCTCTCTCACACACACACACATTTTAACAAGAGTATAAAAGATATCTATAAAAAACATAAACCAGACAAAAGCTCAAATGAATAAGGTGAGCATAGAAAGCAGTGCAGTACAGCACCCACTTAGAGTGAGCTGCAGTAGGCAGAGGGGAAGTCAGCCTCTGGACACTCTTTTGACATCCCTGGACTAGGGATGTGAGGTTAAACCAAAGTCCAGCCTGCTGTGGATAGCACCATTGGGTGTGTTGGCATGGTGCAGTCCATATGATTTTGGGCAATGATAAATTGGAAGGTTCGTTGCTGTTGCATAAAAACCATAGCTGTTATATTAAGCTTAAGTTTTATTTGGGCTGAAAGAATTGTTCATTGCCTGGAAATAGCTGCTATAGCCATGGCCACCACCCGTCAGCAGGAATATCTGCCAACTGCCTTCCTTGGGGAGCAATTTGGTGTCCCGGGATAAGTACAAATTTTATTTTATTATTTTAGCTGGCTGGAGTCCTTGTTTAAGGGGGCATTGTGGATATAGGAGTGGTTTGTTTTGTTTGGAATGGCAACTCTCAAAGTTAGTGTGCATCCGGCTGTCCCAGGGAGTTTGTCACGAGGCAGAGTCTAGACCCATGCCTTACAGATTCAGGCTCAACAGAACCCAAACATTTCGACAGGCTTTGTAATTTTCATCAATGCCGCAAGTGATGTTTGCCAAAAATAATGTACAGTCTGCACTTTGAAGAAATACTGGTTTGTGAATTTTAATCCAGGTGAAATTCTTCAAAAGAGAGAATTCTCTTCTGACTGGCAGTCTATTGGTGGAGTTAATTTTCTCGAAGTTTCCTGGTCTTCTCCCAGTGCGAGTCCGTTAGAATGACTTTCTTGACAAAGCCCTTCCTGAGCAGTTCAAGAAAACACTGTGACACCTTAGCGAAAATGTATTCACGTTGAGCCAGGGATCCCGCCCCCAAGCAGAAACTCCAGATGTCGATGACGCCTTCAACTCTATCTGGTCTACCAGAACTTTTAGGTCTGGGGTCACTTAGCAATGGCAAGAGGAAAGGTGGGTAGTTTCTGGAAAATTCTGAACAGTTATTCTCACTTCTTATGTAATATACTACTTCTTGTGTCCCAAGTGATGATCACATGTGTGTCTCCTTTCATATTGATAGTGGGATGCTCTTTGAGGCTGAGCGAGTCACACAATGCCAAAGTGAGCCCCAAAGCAGGCAAATATTTTATGCAGGAAGAGATTTCTTTAAAAACATAAACATACTTTAGAAGACATGACTTGCATACAGCTCCTGTTGAGCTATAGCTGCTATACAAAAAAGCATTCAATATTTACAATTTATGGAGTTCTCAGATGAGGACCTATCTGGAAACCATCATAGAAGTTTCTGTTGCCCATCTCTACATCATGTCCAAAAGTCACCTTTTGAAATCTTTTTATGACAATTATTCTTGGTGGTAAGAAGATTTACAGTCCATCTCTGAACCAAGTGTTTAGTGTCCGGTGCAGAGCACTCAGCCGCAGCCACGACGGCAAACACCTGGACGTCTGGTGTGGGACAATTCTGTATTCTGTCAATTATATTCTAAATAAACGCTGATTGGCCAGGCAGGAAGGATAGGCAGGTCAACCAGACAGGAAGTAGAGGCGGTTCAAAGAGAACAGGAGAATTCTGGGAAGGAGGAAGCCCATTCCTCCCGAGTCCTGTCCAGATACCAAAGAAGCAGGATGTGACCTGCCCCGCTGAAAAAGGTACTGAGCCATGTGGCTAACATAGATAAGAATAATGGGTTAATATAAGTTAAAAGAGCTAATACGAAGCCTGAGCTAGGGGGCCAATCAGTTTATAACTTTTGGAGACCTCTGTGTGATTTTCTTTGGGACCTAACTGGCTGTGGGAACTGGGCAGGACAGGAACCCCAATAAGCAGGCCCTCATGTTACAGACGTCTGTAAGTAGGACTGTGCATGCTTTGGCGAAACCATCCAGAGCTGCTATCCTCCAATTCCTGGAGCCCCTCCCCATTCTATCACCTGCCTGTAGATGTTAAGTATTAAATAGTAGTTTCCTGGGTTAGTTTTCATCGTCTCCAAGTTAGTCCATGTAGTAGGAGATGACGGGGTTCTCTGTGGTATGTGTGCACCACCTTTTGCCGTTGGTCAGTCAGTGGACACGTAGGCAGTAGCTCTACATTTATTCTCTACGTTGAATACCTTGCAATGGCCTGTAGCGTGCAGATGTCTCTTTGAGAATAATGCTGCATCACCTTGAATTCTCTTCAGTTCTCGAGGACCTCAGTACTGTTTCCCACTAACGGCTGCAGGCAGTGCACAGAGTTTTATTTCCTCTGGGTCCTTGCTGACACTTACTGACATTTGCTGTCTTTTGCACACCTGGGATTTTGTTTCTTTGGATGTTGTTTTATTTTGTTTTTCAGTATTGGGAATTAAACCCAGAGCCTCGCAAATACCTGGAAAATACTTTGCTGCCACTGCACTATATTCCCAGCCCTTCTTTACTTTTATGGGAGAAGTATGTGATTGCCCACGCTAGCCTTAAACTGACTTTGCAGACCAGCCTTGCCTTTAGATTTCGTTCAGTGGCTTTGAACTTTGGATCTTCCTACCTCAGCTTTCTTATATCTGGGCTTACAGGCCTGTCACTGGCATTTTTTTGTGTATTCAGTATTGAAATCTTGGTTCTGAAACACGTCATTGTGGTTTTGATTTGTATTTTCTTGTAGACTAGTGAGTTTGACGACTTTTAAAATACCTATCTATGTTTGTGTCTCTTTTTTGGAGAAATATCTGTTTTATCTGTCTGAAGTTCCTTGTCTGCCCCCGTTGAAGCTGTGCTGCCTTGCTGGTGACTTACAGGCTTCCTTCTCAGCGCTGTCCCAGGGTCAGGGGATCAGTGCTGTCTCAGGGTCAGGGGATCAGTTTCCTGACATCCGCTTTCTTCACAGATCATTGTCTTCTCACCCTGTTGCTCCTCCTTTGGATAGAGCAAGGTTTTGACATTTGGAGTAGTTGATCTAGTTTTACTGTTGTTTGTTTGTTTGTTTTTGCCTGTGATTTTGGTGTGATCTAGGAATCATGGGGAAGGAGAAGGCCCAGCTCAAGGCGCTTTCTCCCAATGCACTCTAGAATGTTTAGTTTCAGGCCATTCACTTATATTTTTAGCTTATTTTCATATTGTGTAGGATAATGATGTGATTGCCATTTCATTTTGTGAAGACAAACCTGTCCTCTCTCCACTGGGTCCTCTCAGATGATTTATTTTTTTAAAGATATTTTTAAAAGGTTTATTTGTTTGTTTTATTTTAATCTATTTTTGGCTTTTTGAGACAGGGTTTCTCTGTGGGGCTAACTGTTCTGGAATTCACTCTGTAGACCAGACTGACCTAAAACTCAAGAGGTCTGTTTCCCTCTGCCTCCTGAGTGTTGAGATTAAAGAAATATGCCCCCATGCCCAACTTTTCTATTTATTGATTTATTTGTATGAATGTGTGTGGGCATGTGTGTTTGCATGCACACTCACATGTGTGTACAGGTGCCCACAGAGGCCAGGAGAGGATGCCAGCTGACATATATGCAGGGAACTGTACTCTAGTCTTCTGGAAGAAGATGAGCAGGGAGCAGGGCTAGGTTAAAAAGCCTTACTCTGCTCTCCACTGCTGAATCAGAGTCTCATTATTTAACCCTTGCTGGCCTGGAACTCGCTATGTATATCAGGCTGATCTTAAATTTGTGAAGACCCTGCTTCTGCCTCCCCTGTGCTGGGGTTAAAGACGTGCACTACACGCCTGGCTTGGCAAGTGGAGTCCCACTGGAGTACGTCGGTCCTGAGATGACAGATAGAAGGGGGAAGGCATCCAGTGTGAGCACTTAATCTGCCTCAAGTTCAGGACTCAAAGTTCTTATTTACCCCAACTCAGAAGAGAGGGGGCAAAAGACTTCCTTGCCAAGATACAAAGACCAAACAAAGCAATTTCCTCCACACATCTCCAAACACCAAGTAACCACACTCTGGGCCAAAACATCCTGAAGACACACCACAGGTCAAGCCATCCTACTGTATAACCTTGAAAGAGCAAGAATAGGTCTGAACTCTCTGATCTTTAGTCAAGGTGGAATGGATTCATTTCTGTGGGCTCCCACAGGACACTCCCTGATCACCTTCTGTTTCTTCAATGAGAATGCTTTGTGACCATCCAGCCACCATGCCTTCCTTGCCATGGTTTCTCTGCCACAATGTTCTGTACCCTGTTGGAACTATAGGCTAAACTGACTCTCTCTTCCTTGAGTTCTTTTATCAAGGCATTTTGTTATTGCAATGAGAAAGTAAGACATCATTGTTTTACCTTTTCCAGAATGAAAGCGTATTGGAATCACATAATATGTAAAATGGATTTCTTCACTTCACTTTATAACATGCTTTGAGGCATCTCAAGGACATTTCTCCATGCTTTCCGAGGCTCCACAGTCCACTTCTTCTAAGCATTCAATGATAAGCACACTTCATTTTTCCGTGGATTCATGGTGGCATTCTTAGCTCTAATCTAGGCCAGGATAAATAAAACAGCTGTCAAACCTATAGGCAGGTTTTTGTGTGAATATATTTGAATTCTTCTGGGCAAATATAAACTAAAGATTTAGAAAAAATAGTTATTCTGGTATTCTTGAATGCCTAAGACTAAAAGTATTATGCATCAACTTTCTTTTATTCTTATAATTACATGTCTAAAAATATTTTTTAAACACCGGGGTTTTAATTTTGCCATTTATCAGCTGTGTGGTGATGGATAGTTTAGTTAGTTACCTTCGATCTGAGATCAAGATGGCAATGCCCACTCAGCTGAGTTGGTAAAGGGGCATGGAGGCAACAGCTCCTGTAGGAGTGCTTTGAAGAAAGACTTCCCTGTCTTCTAAGTCTCCACAGTCATCTGTCCCTAAGAAGTTAAACATTGCATCGAGCTAGCGATTTCTCTTGCTCTGACAAAACATTCGAAAGAAGCAATTTAAGGACAGATGGCTTTGCTTTAGCTTATGGGTCATGTGATCAAGTCTGTCGTGGGGAAGACATGGCAGCAGGAAGGTGAGGTTGTTGTTCTTTTGCCCCGCCTCGGGTAGAGAAAAGACACGAACACCCACAGGAGTTTATTAGTAGGGGCGTGCGCACAGACCCGAGGAAAACGTGAGGAAAGGGGAAGAAGAGGGGTGGGGGAATGGCGTATCTGGCTTTTAAAGGCTGCCTTGCACATGCGCAGAGATGGGTTGCGTAGTACGTCAGATGCTGGTGACGCAGATGGCGGGCGACCCACGCCTTGCACATGCACTCAGGGGTGGGGGTAGCCACGCATGTGCGCACATGGGTCACGCCCCCAAGAGGCTGCCTTTGGGACCCAGGAGTGCAGCCTTAAGGGTGGCCAGACGACTACAGAGGTGACTGGTCACACTGAGTCCATAGACAGCACACAGAGAGAGATGAGTGCTGGTACTCAGCTCTCTTTCTCCTTTTTCTCCAGTCTAGGGCCCCAAAAGATATGATGGTGCCACAGTTAGGGTGGGCCCCGCACCTCAGTTAACCTAATCTAGAGACTCCCTCACAGAAACAGCCAGAGGTTTGGCCCCTAGGTGATTCTAGATTCTGTCACATGACGACACAGACAACCCCATAGATTACAGCATACTTGATCTTCAGTGTGTACTTTAGGCTGAAGGGAACCCTTGGATCCCCTTCTTCGGGAAACCTGTTCTATAAAATGAGCTTGAATCTCCTTTGTCTTGCCCACATAAGTATGGTGTTCAAGAGACAAAACTGTGAAACCAGAGACCTGAAGACTGTAAGGAAGTTGGAATATGCTCCTGGGGAGAGCCATGAGTCATTGATACCAAACCCTGTGTCTCCCTGCTTTGAACATGGTGCCTCTGAAGGAAGACAAGCAGGCTTCTGCAAAAGCAAGGGCGTTTTAGCCCTGGAGATTTCTACCAGTTAATCCACATCCTGAAAAGCACCGGTTCTGACTCTGCTAATGTGCTAACTAACTTCCTGGAGCTGCCTGGCCTGATCCGCCTGACCATGAAGACTGTAAACTTGCAGGAAGTCAGGAAGTGGTTCAGGTTAAAAAAAAAAATGTAGTGTAAGTTAGGAAGCAACTTTGGACATTGACGCTGCCTCCTTTCTTTCCTTCCATGTTGGTGTCTCCGTATTTTATGCAACTAGGAAAACTTGAGGAAATGAAAGAAAAGAACATGTATTTCCCTTACTGCTATTTGGATATCATTGTGCAGAAAGAGACATGGTTCTGGCAAGTGTCTTAATCAAACAAGCTTCCCAAATTGTGTTCTGTCATGCTAGCTTTTGGCTCTGTGCCGCCCCGAACTGCCCAATGTGCTGCTCTGCAGCAGGTGTGTCCCCAGTATGTTTCAGACTCGTTCTCCTGGAGGACATCTCCCCATCTCACACAAGTTTCCCCTAGCACATGAGGCAGTGCCAGGGACAGGGCAGATGTGTGACAAGGAACTCGATGGAATTGGATTTCTGTCTCAGTGCTTTGACTCTAGCTGTGCTCTTCCTCCCAGCACTGTCCCTCCACTTGGAGACCTCACTTGCATGACCAACAAAGAGGGGCTCAGCAAATCTTTACCCCGGACTGCATACTTTTCCAATCACCCAGCTGGCAAGGGGTACTTCTCTCAGCTCTTCTCATTTTCAATGGTCACCTGTGTATGGGCACCACAAATGTCACAATATAGCCTTGACCTTTCACATATGCCTTCCCAGTAAGACTGACCTCTTTGTGCATTTCCACATGCACACTACCTACTTCTGTAGGACCCACTGCATTGACTCCCACATGATGTGGAATTCCCCTCTGCATTCTGTGAATACCATTGGTGAATAAAGAAACTGCCTTGGCCTGCTGATAGGGTAGTACTTAGGTAGGTGGGGAAAACTAAACTGGATGCTAGGAGAAAGGAGGCAGAGTCAGAGAGAAGCCATGGAGCCTCTGCCGGAGACAGATGTGCTGAAACTTTGCCAGTAAGCCGCTGCCACGTGGCGATACACAGATTAATGGATATGGATTAAATTAATATGTAAGAGTTAGCAAATAAGAAGCTAGAGCTAATGGGCCAAGCAGTGATTTAAATAATATAGTTTCTGTGTGATTATTTTGGGGCTGAACAGCCAGGAACCAACAAGCAGCCTCATTACTACACCCACACAAATAGAACATGGTAACACCTTCCCTTGCTTTGACATTCCTGAGTCTGACCAGAAGACCCCAGAGGGCAGCAACATTGAGACCTCACAACCTGTCTTTCTTCCAGTCTTGGATGCTCTGAAAACCCTCATGTTTAATAACATGTGCTTTGGAAGCAGTTGCTCTTGAGAGATGGGGGTTTAGAGAAAGCAGGAAGCCAGAGTCGCTCTCTTCTGCTTCCAACTGCAGCCCCCTTCGCAGTTTGCATCTGTGTGCAATGGTAACCGTGCTGAGGACACCTGTGGACAGACACCCAGGCCAGGAAAAGGCAGATCTGGGCAGTCGTCTTCTAATAAGGTCAAAGGCACAGTGTATTATGCAGCTCTGCAGGCGGCCGGGCTCATTAGAGCCTGCGTGAGTTGTGGGGCCTGTGTGGGAGATTCGGAGGCAGGGTTTCATTTGGGATCTGTGCCTTGTGGGTGTCCTGGACTCTCTTCACAGAATATGAACTGGGGGAGGAGTAGGGGTACTAGGAACACTGAAGAAGTCCCAGGAGCGTCTGGGAGTCCCGCAAGAGCCCTCACCATTTGTATCTGAGGTCTGATTTTTACTGGTGTTCACTAAAGCTGGGAGCCAAGCAAATTGCAAAGACCTTCTTGCTGTTTGTGGGGTACACTCCACCTTGTTTCCCTTCACACTGCTGAGGGCTGTGTTTTGCTGCACCTTAGGAGGAGAGGGAGGCAAGCATGGAAGGCCAGCGCCCACAGGCTGACAGGCCCGATTGCCATTTGCATGCACAGCACCGGGCAAGTGCAAGTGCCTGAGAGATTGATTGATTTGTTTTGCTGAGGCTCCTTTGTGGTCTTTTGGGTGGATTTCTGGCCCCAACTCTCAGCCTCAAAGCCCTTGCTTTGCCTGCTGTTGCTTTTTTATTTGGGGGCAATGAAAATTTGTTATAAGCCTTCCCTTTCATCTGTACGTGGCAGGCTGTCACAGCAAAACGAGCCATTCGGCAGTCTTGCTCCTGTCCAAATGGCTAAATGTTTTTTTTCCAATTGCTTCCCTAATGGGCCGAGATAATGGGAGCGGCATGCTCTCTGCCCACGCAGGAGATGCCAGCGCATTTGTCCAGCACACATGTGTGGTGGGCACCCGGCCCCTCTGTCCACAGAGGGCCAGTGCCTGGCAGAGAAGGTCTGCTTCTGCACCTGCCCCTTGCCCTTATAGACTAGAGGCTCAGCACCCAGCAAAAGTGTTCCTGAGTCGCCAGGAGATCCCTGAACGGTAAGTATCTGTAGCGGATGTAGGTGATCCAGGCCAGAGTCCCACACCGCAGTCAACTAATAGGCAAGGACAGGCCAGCTTTTTATGGACTCCAGTTGCTTTCTGCAGAGGGGCGGGCTCTGGCACTCCCCACGGCCGCCTGTTCTGTGTGTTGGACACTCAACTGTGGCTGACCCACAGCTTTACGAGCCTAAGTGCTTACCCAGAAACAGAAGTGAGGAGGTTGTGTGTGATAAGAAAATAATTTGCCAAAACTGCAACAATAAAGAGGGCCTGGTGGGATCTCTTATGGTATGAATAGCCCCGAGCAGCTGCGGATCTCGCTCTCCGCTTTCACAGTTATTTCATTTTTAGAACAGCTAAAAAGCTGAATGCCTTCTAAGAGCCTGGTGCATCTTGCTTCAGTTTCCAATCCAGTGCTCCTTTCTCTTTCTGGGAATCTTAACATCCGTGCAGCCTGGACAGAATGTTCCTTGGCATTGTGGCTTCAGCTGGCCTGTTCCTTGGCCCACTGACAACTGCTCTGCTTGGCTCCGATGCTACCCTTCCCCAGAATGATCCCGCGAATGCAGAGCGCTCCAGCCAGCCCCTCTGTGGCTTGGGAACAGGTGTTCCTATTGCTGAGTTCTGGAGGCAAGGAACTCTTCTCTGAAACCTTGGAAGCCTTGGCAGTTTATACATTGATAGGGGACATGTGTTGGACTTGAATGAATGCACCCCTGCCTCTTTAAATGCTGTAGTCCATCTTGACTCTTGAGGGTGCCATCTTTTCTTGGTGTATCCTCACTGCTTGAAGCATTTACATTTATGAAACACAATGGACCAATAGCGGGGACTCTGATCTAGGCAGTGTCCTCACAAACAGAGGACAATTGTTGGCCATTAGTTTGACTCTATCATTCAGTGCATGTTGGACCAAAATGCCTGTTTCTTCTGCAAAGTGGAGCTAGAGGAGTGTCCAGATCAGTGGATTGTGGGTACTGACCTCAGTGGCCTAAGGAAGTAACTAATGAACACCTACCATTGCTCGGTGCCTACTCACATGTGGCACTCTGTACGGATTAGGTATGACAACGGGAAGTGTATCCTTCCTGAGCGCTGTCAGACTGGTTGGGAATATGTGTACAACACAGAGAGCTACAAGATAAAGTTATATGACTGACAAAGGCAGTGTTACATGACTGACAAGACAATCAATGCTACTAAAAGCCGCCCTGAGAACAGGCTTTTCAAATGGATTGCATGATTGGATTCACCTGGAACACCATAAGAACAACCTCAGGACTATTGTCCTGAGGTTCTTATCAGTACCATCTATGTCTGGTCTTGGGAACCAGAACCAAAATCTGTGCAGTAATGAAAATACTTTTTATATGGATAATATGTAAGGCAACACTGTCCCAAGAAAGTACAACAGGACACATGTGTAATTTAGTATTTTCTAAGAACTATATTATAAAAATGAAACCAAACAGGTAAAGTAATATTGACAATATATTTATTTCACTAAGTGTATTGAAAATACCATGATTTCTGTAGTAATCCATACAGAAGTGCTTAAGATACTCTCCATTTCTCCTTTCAAATCAAATCTTCAAACTCTGGTATAGTCTTTAGTTTTATAGTGCATCTCAATTTGGACCATAAAATTTTATCAGAAATGTTTGTTCTCCATTTAAATTTTCATAAAATTCATAACTGAGAAAAAGATTAAAATCCTAATTATTCCAGATACCTCTAAAAGTTTTCCACTGACTGCATTATTAGTGTTAAATTAAATTTAAACAAAATTTGGATATCAATTCTCTAGTCCCACCAGCCAAATTTCAGGTGCTCTGTAGCCACAAGGGGCAGATGACTGCCATATTGGACAGTATAGATCTCTACACTCAGTATTCCCTAAGCAAGATCCTCTCTATGTTAGTATGTCAACATTGCTGAGTACAGAATGACATCTGAAGAAGGAGAATGGTCAGGGAGCACAAGTGTTCTGCAGAAGCAGACATTTTATTTTGGGAACAGAGAAAATGACAGTGAAGGGCAAGAACTCAAGCTTTAGGAAGGCACCCGTCTAAAGCAAGTTCAGACTTGATTGGCTGGCCAAGTTTAAAGAGCGAAGGTGGCTGAGCACTGTGGTGACCAACAGTGGCTGAGCACTGCAGTGACCAACAGTGGCTGAGCACTGCAGTGACCAACGGTGGCTGAGACCTAGGGAGAGTGTTGTCATAAGATAACTTGCCTAGACAGTTGGACTGGGTGAGAAATGTAAGTGATTTAATGAAGGAAGGAATCCATTGGTGTTGTTAGTCATAGAAGTGAAATAAGAGGAAAAATATAATAACATCAAAATGGAACATCTCTGGTATGAAGAAGTGGAAAAAATCCAAAATACTTTTGAACTTATTTATTTTCTAAGTAAATGGATTAACAGAGTGATGGCAATATGAAAATCTGATTCTGGAGAGAAGATGAACTCAGTTTTGATTTGAATATTTGGAATTGATGTTAAGCTTCCAAATAAATGTCTCCACACTGTAATTAGCATGTGTGTCACATGAGACAGGCAGTGTAAAGCAGAGGGAGGGCTAAGGCACACACCTGGGAAAACGTCAGGGTACAGACTTAGCACATACAAGGAATCATCTGTAATGGTACAAAGAGAACCATGTGTGCACTGCCATGGATGCACTTGTGAGCAATGAGTTTTCACAAGAAGGCAGAAGCCATAGTAGATAAGACATAAAGGCCAAAGGCAGTGAGGGCTGAGACTTAGAACTGGAATCGAAGTGTCAGATACCAATACAGATATGGAGCCATCCATGTCCACGCATGATGAGGGGCAAATGGTACTGCCCGGTGTTGGGGGATGAGAAGGTGAAGACAATAGTGCTGACTTGGGAGCTGGTTCAGTTGGCTGCTTGCCTTCCCCGTGACCAAATACCTGACAAGAAGCAGCATAAAAAATGGACTGGTTTAGTTTGAGTCATGTCTGAAGGGATAGCTGATCATATGGGAAGGCATGGGGCAGCATCCTGAGACTTCCTCACATCTGGATCTGGGCAGAATGGGTTACAAAGATGGGACAGAAAGTGGATCTAGGCTACAAGCTGCAAGGCCCATCTCCCTAGTGACCATTTCCTCCAGTTAAGCTTCTCCAGCCTGTGGGAACACTTAATATTCAAATTATGACTAAGTTGCTAGGAAGTAGTAGATATGACATCTGCACTTGGTGGGCCATGGGCATCTATTTTTTATCCAAAGCCATGAAGCTGGTGGTAAGATATCAGGCAGAGAGAGTACAGCGTGTGGGTGTAGATAACCTGCTCAGGGGTCTCAGCCACCTTTCATTACTGACTTTGTCTCTGCATGATAGAGTTACTTCCTAGAAAATTTCAGGGTCTCATACAGCCTGCCAAAGCCCCAGGGAGCTTTTATAATCTACTTTCTCTATTGTAAGTCTTATCTTTATCATTCAAAAATGTGTCTTCTATTTATAAGGTTCTTAAAATAAGACTATAACGCTTCTTGTCTTGTGATAGATATACTCAGACTTTCTTTTGATAAGATTTTATAGTTTCTATTGCACTTGTCCCAGAATCTCAGAGAGAGGTGAGCAAGAGAGAAAATATCCCTTCTTTCACAGAGCTGTTTGTACAGCGGAAGAAAAGATGGATGCAACATAGCGTCGGGTCTTAAGAAGTAAGCTTCAGCCAGTCAGCTGAGTAGGAAGCTTGGTTCTGGGGACATAGGAAGTAGACAACTGTGAAGGACAGAGGTGGGGAGTGCTGGTGTGCAGGGAAGGGAAGCTAAAGCAAAACTAAGGAGCAAGATTAAGATAGACAGGAAGTTGCTTCCATCCCAAATGGGTGATGTTAACAGGTCAAAGAATGTGAATTCTAGGTACAATAAGAAGCCACTAGAGGACTTTCAGAAATGAATAGCATGGCCTGCTTGTATTTGAGAAAGATGACATTATATATTATATGTTAGTGAAAACAGGTACTGGGTGGCTAACCTAGAAGCCACTGGAGTCAACAGGATGATGACATGATTGTTTGTGTTCTGCTGAGGTTTGGAGGATGGTGGAGCTGGAAGAAAAGAACAGAAGCAGGGACTTTGTAGGGACTGGGTGATGTCTTAGTCAGTAAAGCTATGCAACATGGCTACCTGAAGTCAAGCCCAGAACCTGCATAAAAAGCCAGACACTGTAACATGCAGCTGGGATCTCAACACTGGCCAGGTAAAGACAGGAACATGCCTGGGGCTTGTTGTCTAGAATGTCTAGCTAATCTATGAGTTCCAGGTGCAGCAAGAGACGCTGTCTCAAAAATTAACGAGAAGCAATGTTGATGTTGACCTCTGGCTTCTGCATACTCTCAAACACACATCCATGTGGTGCACACACATGTGAACACACACACACACACAAAACCACGAAGTGTGAAGTGGTCAGACATAGGACACACTTGGGAGTAGAGTGACCAGGGCAGGTGCATGACCTCAATGGAAAGAGACTATAAGGACTTCAGGGTATTTTACCTTAGCACATTGACTAATGGATAAATCTCAGATCAAAAAGAAGAAAATCCCAGGAAAAATTCTCCTAACATCATGACCTTTGAACTGCTTTTACCAGGAGGGACTCATTTTCTCCATAAACTCAGGATTCTTAAACTAAAGGCATAAACAAGCAATAGCATCAATACTAACAAAATAACCCTACAGTGTTCCAAATGCTCGGAAAATAATAAAGCAAAACGTGGATAGGCATAAAGGGGTATCAGTGTTGTCACTAAATATATCTAATAGCTATAACATACAGATTTTGGATGAAACGCTATGTGGTATTTCTTATAGATAATAACTAGCAAATGAAATGGAGCATCTTATCTTAGTGCTTCTAAATGAAAGCCTGCTGATGAGGCTGCTTGAGGTCCTAGATGAGAACGGCTCCTCATCCAGCCCACTGTGTGAAATTACCTGGCGCGAGTGAGAAGGAAGCACAGACACGCAGCGAACCAGCTTAAGAGTTTATTAGAGGGGACATGTATTGGTTTGGCTAAATCATAACGCTAGGATCCCTCAAGGTCTGGGGCATAACAGCTGTGATTTAACAACATCACACACCAGATCCCAGACTGGGTTGGAAAGGGGGAAACTAACAGCTAGGGAATTAAATGACTACCAACCCGTGAGCATCCAGACCTCATAGGTTTATTGATTTTGGGCTCCAGTTTAGTGCTTGAGCTATATTTATATGTCAAACTTTCCAGAGAAGTGTATAGATTATGCTAGAGGGGAGGATTCAGTTGGAGAGGCTGGAGGTGAACTTAGGAGAATTGGGCTCCAGTCTATCTCTGTGCAGATCTACAAGGAAGCTCAAGCTGCCATCTGCTCAGTGACTTAGTGTCCCCAATGAAGTATCAGTACTAACAAAGGGCCTGCCTGGTAGAGGGTGGACAAAGAAGATGGATTTTTATGCCACAAAATTGAAAGAAAAATGGCATCTTGTGATTAACATCAAATGCATACATGTATTTCTTCGCAATTTTCAGATTGTTTTGTATCTCAGAGGAGACTTAAGACCATGTGGGGATGGAAGGACCACACCCAAGTGCTGTTGGCTGAAGGAGCGGAAGGAGCTGCACAGCAGAAGGGGGCGCCACATGGTCTCCTGAAAGGCGTTAATTCTGCTTGTGTTGAGCCAGAATGCTTCATGCACCGTGATGCACAAGAGACCATCCATCCTATGTCCTTCCCATAAAACTGTCCACCTTTGTGGATAGTGTGACGGGGAGGTCCGGGGAATGACATCATTAGGAGGCACCAAGTAGAAATGCATGTTCAAAGAAAGACAGTGATAACAACACAAGCAAAACAATGTCTTTAAAAACATTGAGATCTCATTATTTTTATTTTATGTATATGGCTGCTTTGCCTGTGTGCATTTCTGTAAGCAATGTGTGGTTTGATGCCTGAAGACCAGTAGAGGGCGTTGGATGGTTTCCCTGGCACTGGAGTTATAGATGGTTGTTAGTAGCTATGTGGGTGCTGAGAATCAAACCATGAAACCTCATCCTCTGGAAGTGAAATCGGCATCTTACTCCACAGAGACCTGCCTCCATCTTAGCATTGCCATTTTGAGGCTGGGAATAGAGGCATCTTCTAAGATCTCCACAATCATTGTAGTTACAATTGCCAGCTAGAAAACGTGTGTGGGTATGCCTCTACTCTCCTGTACATACACACGAAGTGGCCATAGGTTGACTGACCTCAAGTATTTTTCTCTACCAGTCTCTACCTTACCTTCGGAGGCGGGCTGTCTCACCTAACCTGGCGCTGGCGCTCGCCATTTCAGTCAGGGCTCCTTAGTGAGGCCCCAGGGTCCCCAGGTTCCAGCCCCAGTGCTCAGGTTGCAGTGGTGAACTGCTGGGCGTTTGTATGGAGGTCTGGGATCCAAACTGAGGTCCACAAGTGCTTTCCTCACCGGGCCAGCTCCACAGCCCAGAAGATTTTGGAGTGCAGATTTGTCTTGTTTTCCTAGCGATAACTCATGCTGCAGTTTTAATGAGTGGGGATAGCAGCCTGTGGGAGGCCAAGAGTTCTGACAAAGACATCTTGGTTTCAACGACTCTGGTTTAATTGAGCTTAGTGGGGCAGACCCATCATGAATTGATGAAATTACATCCTTTGTAGCACATTGCCACTTTACAATGAAGCTTGTTATCGGCCTACCAGAAACAGTTCTTATTTTCAGTGAATAAGCTTAAAGGAAAAAAAAACAGAACCAAACAACAAACCTGGAAACAATTTTTTGAGATCTTTAATAGGGGTGACTTGAGAAAAACATTTTACTATATAAACATGATAAAATAATATGTGATCATTAAAGATGTTTGATGAGTGTGATTACATAGGAAATTACTCCTTTGATATACTAATCAGTGAAAAAACTGAGCTAAAAGTGTGAACTTAAGTAATACTGCTCAACTACATGCAAACTACTTGTGATATATTTACAGATGATCTACACATAATTAGAATGTATAAGATATAAATACATACAGAGAAAATGTATGTATACATATGAATTTATGTTTATCTGTAGCACGGATTTTAGTTGGTCTTAATTAATAAAAACCCAGAGACAGAGATAGGGGTTAAAGCTGAAGATCAGAGAGGCAGAGCACTAAGCCACTGGAGAGGACTTTTACCTCCACAATGCTCAGACGGAAGGGCGCGATCCTCAGACTGCCTAGACTGCACTGTCTCTACCAAACAGCGGACTCCCAGTGAGCTCTGGTATATCCCTCTCTGTGCCCAGCCATGTCACTCCTGTCTCCACCTCCCTAGTGCTGGGATCACCTTTGCATGAGTTCTGTTTCTCTTTTTAGACAGATTCAATCTTGTGTATCCAAGGGTGGCCTTGAGTCCTGGGACTGAGGGTGAGTGCCACCACTCCCTGGTCTCTAGTGGCTTAACTCTGCACTCTGATCTTCAGGGAAGCTTTATTTATTGAAATATAAATAAAATATCACTATATGTATGTATGTATGTACGTAATAAAAGCTTATTTATAGACTATACTTTTATTAATACATTGCATTTTATATAATGATTTTTGACACAGTTTTGTTTATCTATATAGTATAATATGCAATATAACTTCCAAATATGTGAATGCCCATGGAAAGGAAAATTATGAGACTATTTTTCACTAGGTGGCAAATTTTCAGAATGAACATATGTTGCTTCTACAATAAAATACCATCGTTAATTTTTGAAACTCTTCTATGGCTCCCATGAGAAGAACTGTTGTAATGTCACGTCCCAGCGGTAATGGTCTCAGTCTCAAACTTGCATCTCTGTCATGGGTTCAACCGTGTGCGTGTGTGTGTGTGTGCGTGTGTTTTATGTCAAGATTTAGTGAGGCAGATTGGAACTGTGTCTCTGCGAAGCCAGTTCCACTTGCTCAAGGAGAATATGTCTTGTTTATGCTGCAGGCAAAACAACTATGGTTGTTGTTGTTTTTTTTTCCAACCTCAGGTCCATTGTGGAAATGAGCCATCTGTGACCACCCGGTATGTACCCAGCCTAATGGCACCTTCACTATCAAATGCCTGGGCTTTTTCAAGCATTTCTGACAGCTGCTGAATTCATAACTTTTGTAGATGCAAAAACTGGTAAAAGGCAGTGTGCTCAGAAATCTTGCCTGTGTATCGACTCTGGGGCGCACAAAACAAACTCCAATTGAACCCTTGTACCACGTAGAGGACGGATCCTCTGGCTATCACCAGGTGTGGCAACACAGTCTCCTGTAGCCATTGTATCACTCCCAGAGAAAGGCAAAGGTCCTTCCAGCATAGTTTTAAACATGGTAGCTCTTGACGACCTTTTATTTTACTGACGAAAGAATGAATGAATTTTCAACCGAGTCATTCCTTCCTCAGCGTCCCTCGACTGTCCCCCTGGTGGAGGAGCAAGGATGTTCTCTCACTTGGGATGGAGGAGCGGGATCTCACTGCCCTTCCCACCCAGAGACTGGCCCCGGAGCCATGAGGTGTGCAGCCTGCAGTCCTCAGTCCTTCCTGGCAAGTGGAGGTGAGTGCAGCCTCTCAGCAGGGTTATTTTCAGAGTAACCTATCTGCACGGCTTTCCTCCTGACAATTGCTCCTTCTGAAGACCATGGAGACTTGCACAGGCTGCTGCTACAGTCAGAAAAGAAGCTGGAGAAAATCTGATGGCCAAACAGGTTGCAGACTCACCTGTCTGTAGCCCTGGGGCCTGTCCTAGCCAGTCAGATAGGCTGTTTCCCTGCTTTCATGAATCTCTAGAATTGTGAATTACAAAAGCATTTGTTCAACTATGTTCATAGCAGCATTATTTGTAATAGGCAGAACCTGGAAACAACCTAGATGCCCCTCAATGGAAGAATGGATAAAGAAAGTGTGGCACATCTACACATTAGAGTACTACTCAGCGGTAAAAGAACAATGACATCTTGAATTTTGCATGCAAATGGATGGAAATAAAGACTATCCTGAGTGAGATAACCCAGACCAAAAAAGATGAATATGGTATGTACTCACTCATTAGTGGATTCTAGCCATAAACAAAGGACATTGAGCCTATAGTTCGTAATCCTAGAGAAGCTAAGTAATAACCCAAAGAAAAACATATAAATCCTCCTAGAAATTGGAAGCAGACAAGATTGCCAGGCAAAAGTTAGGAGCATGGGGGTGGGGGTGGGTTGGGGGAAGGGGAGAGGGTAAGAGAGAGGGGAGAAGGCGAGGGTTGGGGAGAGCTTGGGGGAGTGGGATGGTTGAAATGGAGGAAGGACGGATATGAGAGCAGGAAAGAGATATCTTAATTGAGGGAGGCATTGTGGGGTTGGCAAGAGGCTTGACTCTGGAGGGGTTCCCAGGAGTCCACGGGGATGACCCCAGCTAGGACCCTGGGCAGTGGAGGAGAGGATGCCTGAACTGACCTTGTCCTGTAGTCACACTGATGACTATCTTGAATATCACCAAAGAACCTTCCTTCCGGCAATGGATGGAGATAGAGACAGAGACCCACATCAGAGCACTGGACTGAGCTCCTAAGGTCCAATTGAAGAGCAGAAGGAGGGAGAATATGAGCAAGGAAGTCAGGACCACGAGGGGTTGGTCCACCTACTGAGACAGTGTGCCTGAGCTAATGCAAGCTCACCAAATCCAGCTGGACTGGGACTGAATGAGCATGGGATCAAACTGGACTCTCTGAATGTGGCTGACAATTGGGGAAGACTGAGAAGCCAATGATAATGACAGTGGGATTTGTCTCCACTGCATGTACTGGCTTTTTGGGATCATATTCTATTTGGATGCATACCTTCCTAAGCCTGGATGTAGGAAGGCCTTGAACTTCCCACAGTGCAGGGTGCCTTGCCCTCTCTCAGGGCTACAGGGGGAGGGAGGAGGGTATGGGGGGGCGTGAGAGGGAAGTGGGAGGAGGGGAGGAAGTAGAAATTTTGATTGGTATTATTTATAAAATAATAAAAAATGGAAAAAAAGAATTGCGAATTTTGGTTGCTTTCCCTGTGGTGGAATAAGCTAGAAGTACTTCTTTCTAGCTTTCCCAGCCTCATCAGGGCCACTCAGTGCATCATTGAACAGGGGAGAAGAAGGAGCCTGGACAGTTTGGATCCTCTCCCTCAGGGATAGCTGGAAAAGTCCATAAGGTGGCCTCAAACAAAACCCAAGTTGGATTAACTAGCTAGGCACTTCTAACTACAGAGAAAAAGTATTTTGGCAGTCCACAAAAGTATCCCTTCTGGGCCTTCTTTGTTTAAACTTAATATTTCCTGTATTAAACCTTCTAAGTCATCATGGGGAAAGTAGAATGCTAAAGAATTCAGAATCAATTAAGACTCCACCAGGAAATCAGAACCTCTGTTAAGATGGAAAATGCTTTGGGACGAATTGGCGTCACCTGATAATACTGCACCAAAGATGTATTATAAAGCCAGATACTCAAGGCCAAATGTCTCTTTCCACAAAAGCTACAATCCCCTCACTGCACAAGGCATATCAGTGCTGGAAGAATAGAAACAATGAATGATTAGACACACCTTAATGGTGCCTCTCTTCTGTAATATTTTGAGCAAATATGCTTCACCCGTGTGAATACTTGCCACGCTTTCAGAAACAGATTCTGAGGTGACAAGGAGGAGGCAGGACAGCCTGGCACCGACTCATGGGTGGCTAAAAGCAGGGTTCATTTTCTTTTGTCAAGTGTAGTTCCAAGATGAGTAACTATAGCTAAAAGTAACTGTAGGGTCTCAGAAAGCGAAGGCCAGGGAACTCCCAGGGCACGTGGGCAATGTCCTGACAGGTGCTTCCGTACCTACTCTTGGGTACCAGGAAGACATGTCTACCTGTACATCAATGAATACGCAGAACTGTGTAGCTGTCCCAGGAAGGAGACCCCTGCAATGGGGTTCTAGTATGAGTAGTGTAGGCACAGTTTGGAAACTCCGAAAACAAATGTTTACTAAGGCAGATAACACAATTCTGATTGTAGGGAAACAAGCCATGAGAAAATTCACTTTTATTTCACAAAGGTCGATCATCAATGCCCCCCCCCATGCCACATCTGTTAGCAGTTGTGGGTTTACTGTTCTTTTATACAGCTGTTTGAGATGTGTCTTGCAGGTAAACACATGCATGTTAACTACCTTTTTCATTGCCAAGACTGATAACCTGACAGGCAAGAGCATAAGAGAGGAGGGTTCCGTTAGCTCATGCCCCATCACAGTGCAGACCGCACACAGCAGCAGCTGGGGTGGGAGGCAACTGGTCACACCATAGTTAGTGCAGAAAGAAACAAACACGAGTGCTCAACCTGCTTTCTCACTTTATACAGCCCAGGACCTGCACCCATGTAAGAGTGGCTCCCCGTCTCCCGTTAAACTGCTCTAGAACCTTCCTTGCAGACAGTTTGTTTCCCAGATAACTGTAAATCCAGACAAGCTGATGGTGAAGGCTGTCATGGCATAATAGACCAAAGCATGCAGGTATAGATGAATGCTTCAAGGTGGAGTGGCTGAATGCTTGTCTGTGTTTCCTATACCTAATGTAAGCCTGAATTGGGGGCTTTGTGGGGGAGGAGACTGTCTTTTCCTTTAACAAACAGACCTCCTTTTTGATTCCCTGTTATGGAAAGACGATTTAGTTTACATGAAATATTTCTGGCTTTGTTAATGAGGCAGCCATAATGCTTGGAACTAACAAGTCATTTTTAGCAGAATCTGGGTGGCTAATTCCATTGCCAAGCATGCTGGACGGTCTACGTGGTCAGTTTTCCACGTGCTCACTCAGAATATATACAGAGTTGACTGCAGAGATGGCCACCTCCTCTCAACACAGCGTGCAAGCTGTTAGCAATCTTCTCTACATTACCTGAGGCCCACTCCATCACCCTTTCACTTAATATGATAGATTGCAGGACGTAATATAGAAAAATGCAGTGTGTGTGGCATATAAACTCACGGTGCATATCGGATTTAATATATAATGCACAGAAGCTGCTCTATAATACATAGTCAAAAAGGCTGCAAGCTGCTGTATTGATGCTGTGCCCAGTTTGGGAGAAAAGGCAGGTTTCCTTTGCCAAAAAATAGCAGAGTATTCAATTTCACATCCAGTATAGAGTATAAATAAAACATGGCCTATGGTAATACCAAACTGCATGAAGTGATTTCCCTGAGTACATAACGTATAGTACCCCAGTCTTTGCCTCAAGTTGAATTTCCCCACTTCTCTCAGATGGCTATAGGGAATATATGACCTTTCCCAGCAAGAGTTTCCCACTTAACAGATCCGGGGCTGCACTGGGCCCCACTGGGTCTCATGCTAATGGACAGCCATTAACTGTCTCAGAGTCCTTGGAGCTCTCACGCTGAGTTCCTGCATCTCTCCAGAGTCAAAAGTTGACAGGCAGCTGTCAGTCAATTGGAAACTTCTTAAAGCTATACCCTGCAGTAAATGAAAGTCTTCAGTGTTCACAATAAGAGAAAAAACAGATTGTGCCAACATGGATATGCTTTAATAAAAACCTCAACCCAGGAGATGTAGTCCTAAAGTCTAATTTTGGGAGAAGGACCACTGTGCTTTATGTTATAACTGTCCTTCAAATTGGGCAGCCCTTTGCTAGAAAACTCAATTGCTGTGATACTGCAAAAACTAGAGACCTGGAAGAAGCATATTCCAAAGCAAAATAAAGACACATTCACAGCACTGCTTTCAGAGAGTGGCGGCTGACGGGACTGGCTCTCTGCTTCTTTGTAGAGTACCTTCTGTGGCCTCTGTTGCTTCTTTCTCCTATCATGGTGTGGGTGAGGCCTTAGGTGTACTGCATAGGACCCGTTGGTGAAGGTGGAGGCTGTGTCTAGTGTTTGAGGGAAGGAAAGACGACTGCGTCACTGGGTCCTGAGCACGGATGGAAACCTCTGTTCTGAGAACCGCTCTCAGGCAGACGTCAGCCTCCTTGTGATGCCATGGCGGAGGGAGACTTCTGCATGACTCTTTAATGGAGGTGACTAGGGCAATATCTTTCCTCCCTCAGGTCACAAACATTTTGTCATTCCTGGCTCCACAACATGGGAAGTAAATACTGGCTGAGGGAAAAGGAGCTTGGAATGGTCCTTTCAGATTCGGGCCTCCTGCTGATGGAGAAGATGAAGGATGTCGTGGGTACTGTCTGCTGACTGTTATTCTGACTTGTGCTGACAACACTGGCTAACTTAATGGCCATGCAGCACAAAGTCACAGCCTTTGTATGGTCAATCCTTACATTCTAAATGTCTCCAAGTTTGAATTTGCAGATGGTTTCAGGCTCAGGGAATGCTTCATGGCCAATGGAAGGAATTTCTGCACACGGCCAGACTGTGCTCAATTGCTTCTCTGTTTTCAAAAGAATTATTACATTCTTATTTGATGTGTTTGCGTGTGTGCATGTGGAGGTCAGAAGCAACTTTTGAGAGTATATTCTTCCTCTTATAGGTCCTGGGAATTGAACTTGGGTCATAGGTCTTGATCACCTGCTGAGCTATCCCACTCGTCTTTCATTTTCTTCCATGTATCATTGACAACTGTGGACAGTTACTTAATAGACTTTGATTGTAACCACCCTTGCTACCATCTCTTGTCACCATCTCCATTTACTCTTGCACCCTTCTCAACTGGCCCCTCAAGTACTCCAGAGTCTTCTTTTCCTTTTTATGACCCATGGAGTTATTGACTTTAATTAGGCTTGCTTGCATGAGCATGGGGCCAGAGTTACTTAATGGAGCACGGACAATGTACCAGTAGCTACATCACTAAGGAAAATGACTCTTTCCCCAGCAGCCATCAGCTGCCAATAGCTTTCCAGTTAGGGGTGGAGCCCCATGAATCCCTCCCTGGTTCCAAAGATGGAATGTTGACCCTGGGAGGATGAAATTGTGTAATTTTTGTCATATTTTTATGGCACTCTCTCTCCCTTTCTCTCTCTCTATATATATACACATATATATACATACATACGCATTATTAGACATTATCTATATTTATTTCCTAATTCATTTGGAAAACTTTAAAATACTTATAATGGCATGCTCTTATAGAATAATGATAGCGATGGCAAAATTAAGGAATTCTATCTGAGTCTGGTGATGACAGCCTGCCATCTCACCTGCTAGAGAGGCTAAGGCAGGAGGATCAAAAGTCAGTGCCTGCACAGGGTGTAGAGTGAACTCTGTAGACTGAAGCTCAGCCAAGAATCTTAGTGAGATCTTGTCTCAAAAATTAAACAAAAAGTAAAATGAACAATTTCCGTGTGAAGGATAACTCTTTAGGCAAATGAAAGACTCTGTGCTCTGATCGTCCAGATGAAGCGGTTAGAGCAGCCATAGGCCCTAGAGAAGTTTGTCCAGTTGTAAGGAAATTATTTTTGCATCAAAAGAGAACTAAACTCTGAGGTAGACATGGTTATTATGTACCTTTAAGAATAGTTTCTTCTTAATATTGTTGTTAACTTTTTTGAAGATTTAATTGGTATTTGTGTGTGTGTATATGTGTGTGTGCGCGCACATGCGCGCGCATTTCTGTCTATGTCTGCCTCACAGGTGTCTGGAGACTAGAAGAGGGCATCTGAGCCTCCTGAGTTGGGGTTACAGCTGGTTTTAAACTGTCTTGCTGTGGGAGCTGGGAACTGAACCCTAAATCCTCCAGCAGAGCAGGTAGGGCTCTTAACAGTTAACTCATCTCTCCCGCTCCTAGTTTTCATTTGTTTTGCTTTGAGCAGGATCTCGTTCTGTAGGCCAGGCTAGCCCTGATTTCCTGAGTGCTGGACTTGTGAGTGTAGGTCAACACTCTGGTCTTTTATCTTTTGTGAGTGTCACTTTTCTCAACTGTCTTTTAACTCAGGCAGGTTTTCTCATTGTTTCTTCATGAGTCAAATGCCTCCCCAATGACATTTTCCAAGGGACAGCTGTGAAAGAAACTCTTCATCTTTCTTAGAGCACAGTATTGTCTGAATCTAGGGTAGAAGTTCAGGACTCCAGAGGGTGAGCGGACAACATCACCATGTCAGCTAGAAGAGTCACCTGTGGAAGTCACTTTAGAATCATGTCTGAGACAATTCCTGCTCTTCTCTCTCCCACCCTCGAAGCGGTGTGATGCTCGGCATCCTGGCAAGACAATAAAGAGACAGCCCTAGAGTGTGCATACCTGAGCTCGGGGCTGGTGTGAAATGTATAACTCACAGATGGGGGCAGTGCTCGTGTGCTTTTGGTTACTTACGTCACCTTTTATTATCTTAAGACTGAAAAGTTAATAACCCAGTGTGTAATCATGCCATTATCAGTTTACTTTGTAGTAAAGCCCATTCAAATGATGATTACATATGTTAATGAGCATCGTTATAATGCACTACACAGTACATTACCTTCAATAAATATAATTGTTTATGCGTTTTAATGAGGGGATATAATGCTCCAAAAGTAATGGTATTGACTGAATGGTGATTTATTGCTGGAAAACTTTGCCATTAGGAAAGGAAATCTTACAAAACCTTTTATGTTTACCTAACTTTCATTTGCCCCCTAAAAGCTGCCACTCATGTCTCCCTCCCCTGGTTTCAAGAAGAAAATAGCTCCAAGAGGCTTCCACACTGTTCCTTGTCAATGCTTTTCTCGACCTGAAGCAACAGGAGGTGGCCGTTGAAAGGCTTAGTGAAGATCATCATGTTTACCCCCAGTAAGGTTTAATGCATTATCTGGCAACCAAGATGATAACCACGTCAGAATTTTGGCTTCAAATCAAAGAACAAAGAATGAAAACATTGCTTGTTAAACTACACACTGGGAATGAAAAATAAGGCCCAAGACGGTGTTTGGCCCATGGTCCCCCATATCAGTCATGAAGGAGCAGCGTGATTAAGTTGTCTGTGATTGCACAGACCTGGAGACCAAAAGAGGGGTGGCTGGACCTCATATTGTTTATTCCAGTTCCGACAGCATTTCCCTTTTCCTCTGGAGCTTTTCCATGTGGAGTCATTTAGTACCCTCTTGACAATGAAACTAAAAACTCCTTGCTTCTGATAAATTTTAGAAAACTTGGTTATTGTGTGATGACAGTTGGTTTTAAAACTTTCCGTGTTAAAATGCTAAAACCAAAGGCTTCAGTCTCTAAAAGGCAGCCTAGTGCCACGCATCTTGGCTTCTGCAGTCTCTGTGTGTCCATGCAACCGACCTTTGGTATCTGATCTCCTCAGCAAAGATTTTGTTACGGTTCTGAGGATTCCTGGCTAATGTGCACAAATTGGGAAGTCAGCACTTCTGGGCTGAACCCCAACCATTATGCCAGTTACCACCGCAATCCCTTCTTTTCCACCCAGGAAAGGGCCTCTCATTTGGAGCAGTGTCTGGTATCTAGTTTCTGTGTGTGTATTATTCGGCGGATCTTCCGCCTATCTTCCCACCACTTGCACACCTGAAAAGTAACAGGATGTGGCCACTCCACTGCTCACCATCCTTCAGCCTACACGCCATGCGGACTCGCTCCCACTGAAGAGCAAGCTGGCTGGAACAACTTTCCCATAAGTCAGCCGTCAGTGGGGAAGGAACTGTGCCACCTTTACTTACGAGTTTTCATATGAAGTTCTTTCTCTCTTTCTCTCCCTAGCCCCTCTTTCTTCCATCTCCACAATATAGTGTCTGAAAGGATTCCAGGAGTCTTTATGAATAAATAAAACCTCAAAACTTAAAGCAGATTAATTCATCTAGACATTGTAAATGCCCAGTAGAAAAGACAACAGGGGATAACGCTGGCATCTTAAAAGGACTTTTTGAACAATAGCAGTTTCTTAAAGCAGATTCCCTTGTTGGAAAGGTAGTCACTTGAGAAACTTTCCAAGCTTTACAGTGGTGTTTCAAATATTTAGAAAGTCCGTTGTTTGGGGAGGAAAATGACATTGAAATGCAATTTGTGGTAAGATCTAATTAATTTTTTTTGCTCCTAAGAATAATTTATTATTTACACTTCTTATTATATATGTATTTTAGCTTCATTAGTCTGCAATGCTGGAAAAAATTACACCTTCAAGTCCTATTTATCAAATTAATGGTGCAATTTCATAGTGACACATTCCACATTCATTAAGCCAAGTACAGTAAAAATGCATTTAAATTAGATTAGTGTGATGTAATAAAGACTCCAGCGAAGGGGGTGATATTCTGACTGAAGGGAAACACCCAGATCCAATTGGAAGCAGCTTGGAGATAATGCTTCAAAGCTGATCTGGGCAGTGCTTTAAGCAGAGGGATAAAGGACCGCGACTGGTGCCTCCACGCTGGCTCACTGTTGCCGCGCTTTCCTGTGACGAGGGAGAAGCTCCAGCCTCAAGCTCAGCACTCGGACTTTGCTTAGTCAAAGGCTATGGCGCACACGCACGTTTGTCCCAAGCTTCTTGGCGGTGACAGATCTTCCCACGACACAAACTGATAGCGTAGCCCTTACCATTTGCTAGCTAATCCTCACGGGGAAGAGCTCCCATGGCCCATGGAAGCGCCAGGAATGCTTTGCTAGGGAAAATCAAGATGTTGCCTTCATTTTCCCATGGTGGGCTGAGTTCCTTTTCATGTTAAACGTAGTTGTGTGTTTGAGGCGGTTCCTCCTTCAGTACACACAGACATGTGCTGGAGTAGATCTCTTAGGAAATGCTTGCGGTGACATGGTTAGGCAAGCCTTCGGAGGGCTCCTGAATTTGACTCAGTAACTGGCGCAAGTTAGCTATAAATATGTTTAAGGGGATAGGGAGTCTTGACCAGATGAGGACCATGCAGAGCAGTGCATCTGATGTATGAAAGACATCCATGGTGTCAGCTAAGTCTGAAGCCAGTCCACACCACCGTCCTAATCGTCCTAATGTTGAGAGTTGCAGGATGAGGAAGGGCGGCGCTATACTGGAAACTGCTTCCTTGAAGTAGCTCATGAGTTCGTCCTAGGCAGCTCTAAAGGATATCTTATTAGGAGTTGAAAGGACATGGTGAATTCTGGGAGGCAATAACCCAAAAGCTTGCCTTGGGAGTGGGAGACAAAAGGAAAAGTTGTGGGGTCCTGACCTTACGTGGGTTTCTCTGAGCTTTGGGCATGGCAGAATTCCATTAGAAATCAGAGCACAGACAGAATTCTTGCCCTCATTCAGCTTCACATAAGTGGCCATCTTACTGCACACTCACGCACTTGAGGAGGAGCCACAAGGTGGGGTCTCGAGAAAGACACAAAAACTAAGGAAACAGAGAGATGAAGGTGACATTTAAAAATCTGTCCCTAGTTTGGGAGGGGCTTGTGTTCAAAGTGATCAAGGAGCACAGATTTCACAATAGTACCACAGCAGACCATGTGGTACCACACCAATTTCCCAAGGTGGGCAGGGTCCACCCCATGTGAAGTGAAGTGGTGCCCAGTAGTCAGTCTGCATAGCAGGAGGAAGTGGGTGTTCAACACACCTTAGGGATGGGAGGGCAGTGTGCATAAATAAGAGACAGATGCCTCTGGCACACCAGGGATTTATAGGTTGGCCGTCAACAACTGACTACTAGTATATCTAAAGGATTTTGATAAAGTTGAAATCCTGTGATAGCTCAATTATGTAGCCCTGGCACTCAGGAGGATGAGGAAATAGGATCACAAGTTTAGAGGAGGAAACTGTGTAATGAATTCTTGTCTCAGAAGCCAAAATCCAAAACAAAAAAAGACAAAGTTGATAATTTGTGTATTGCTTTGAAAAACTATTGTGTAAGTTATCAGACTAAAAGTGACTTTTTATCTAACCCATCTTCTGTGGATTTTGATCTATGCATAGGCTGAGGTAAACAATCTGAGTAGAGGAGACGGAGCACTCTGCTTCCTCTGATGAAATCTCCATGTCCTCTCTGGCACCTCTGATATGCTGTTGTCTATCCTACAGTCTCATCTTCTGCTCCACCTAAATGTAATTTTACCAATAACAGTAGGAATGTATAAAAAAGGTCATAACAAATCATATTATTGACTATTTAACTAAAAACTTGTAATATATTTTGTATATAATAATTCTGTAAATAAATATACACATTTTGCTTTAATGAACTTTTCTCATCTGGCCTGAAAATGCCTCTAAGAGCCCAAGCCCAGCTAACAAAATCCCCAGTACCAGACATGAGAAGCTTCTGAAGGAATTTTGACCAGGGTTGCCCAAGCGACTCCCAAACATATAGCTGTTGCCCTTGGTTGCCCCCAAGAAGTAAGTCCCTACAGCTGAAGACACCGTGCATTTCAGACACAGGGCACAGAGTCCCCTGAGCTGGGACTAGCCTAAATGCCCTCTTCCTAAGGACTAGCTTTCATGGTATTAGAAAGCACCATGCAATCTTCCAAAGGAGGGAGGCAATCAGCAGTCCCACCCAGCTATGAAACCTATGAACCACAGCGATGACCATGGCACAATAACCCTAAGGGTTCAGTAGTGGCAGGCATACCTCCACTAACCAAAAGCTCTCTAATTGGACTTAAGACACACTCAGTAAGGGGAAAACAATATAACTGGTACTGGAAACCTACCTAATTACTCCGTAGTAGTGAAGTCACAGATATTGAAAGAGAACCTATGACCACGACTTTACTAAATCAGCGTTATCCCTAACAAAATTTCAACAGCTGTCCTTGTACCATCTTCACCCCTATCAAGGAAACTTCTCTTCGCAACATATGGAAACCACTACAGAAAAACACAAGCTACCAAAATGCAGAGTTGTAGAGACCAGTCCCAAGGGATACAAAGCATTCCCACACCCAAGGCTTAGGAAACATTGAGGAAGAGGTAGCAGAAAGATTGTAAGAGTCAGAGGATCAGGGAGTGTGCCGTGAGACTGTGTCTCCTAGCAATGCCAGACACTACATCCCTAAAGCCTCATCAACATGCCTACGCAAACATCAGCTGAACAAGGACAACACCAGTGTAAATGCCAAAGTGGATGGGGACAAAGCCCACAATGCCGCAACCCTATGAAAAGAACTATAACTAGTTAAGAAATATGCTTCTCCAGGGAAGAGCAAACCAACTGTTCTTCAGTATTGTGTGCTTCAGAAAGCACACATATGAGTAACATCATACAGAATGATCACACACATACACACACATAAATACATACATACATATATCAATATATTCATATTCATACAATAACACTTAAGTTAAAAGGAGGGCATGAATTTGAAAACTGGGAGGGCTATATGGGAGGACCCGGAGGTAGGAAAAGGAAGGGAGAAATGTTGCAACTATATTATTTCAAAAATAAAACTAATAAATGTAATTTTATTATGTGCAAACTGTTTTGTTTTGTGGTAGGGTGTCACTGGGTAGCTCGGGCTGCCCTCCAGTTTGCAATTCTCCTGGATCCACTTCCCAGTGCTGAGACTACAGCATGTCTCATCATGTCCACGTGACATGCAACCTTTGACGCTGTCTGTCTTTTTTAATATAGAAAAATGTTTTGATGTACCCTACTTTCTACGTGTATCAAAAGCTTATTCTTGCTTATCGATAAATCACATTCCATTAGTTGTCCATGCCACCACCACTTTGTGTGAGTCATTCTAGTGTGGGTATATGTGCAGATATTACATCATGTTTTTAATTTTATTTTCCTTTTGGTTTGTGATGTAGAATATTTTTCAGGTGCTTATTTGTTCTCCTTAAATCCTCATTGGTGAAGCATATCTTCATGTCTTGTGCTTGGCATGTGTGTTACACATATATGTGGATATACATTTTATGGGTGTTATGTTATACATGTGGGTATGCTGGGAGCAAACTGGGGGTTCCCTCACTCTTGAAGTCTTAGGGGTCCTCTGTTTCATTCTTGGGGTGAGGGCCAAAGGACTTCTCCAGGACTTTTCTCTCCATACCTGGTACTCATTCCTGAATGTAGACTGTATTCTCCTTGGGCTAGAACCCTCCTGAGGCGAACACATAGCAGACTCACGGTAGGTCCAGTCCTACTGATGACCTGCTGTCCTGGGTTGTCACTGCCCTTTCTGCCTAGGGCTTCTCATCTAAATTCCATGTATTTGGATGGAAATTTTTTAGTTGCATTAGTAGGTAAGATAAGTGTTGGGTACTTTCTCCCTCTTAGAATCCCCCCATTTCTTGTATGTCACCTCTCTCTAGTGCATTTATGTCACTATCCACAATGGTCTCCTCAGCCTGACACCTGGGAAAACTTGTCATTACTGGTTGAAGCTGACTTCAGTCAGCTCTTTCATCTGTCTGAAAGGTTGCTACTCCTTGCGAGATCTCAGGTGTGTGTGTGTGTGTGTGTGTGTGTGTGTGTGTGTGTGTGCGCTCATACATATGTGGAGGCCACAGTTCTATGTTTGGTATCTTTCTGTATTGCTCTGGTTTGAATGTGGGTGGCACCCATAGTCTCATACACTTGAATACTTATTTCCCAGTTGAGGGACTGTTTGGAAAGGATTAGGTGGTGCCACCTTATTGGAAGGGGTGTGTCCCAGAGGAGAGCTTTGAGGCTAGTAAAAGTTCATTCTTAGCTATGTATATTTCAGGATTGTGAATACAGATAGATGTAGGTTCTCAGCTACATCTCTAGTGCCATTCCGGCCTGCCTGCTGCTGTGATCCCTGCCATGACAGTCATGGGCTCTAACCCTCTGAAACGGTAAGCCCCCAATCAACTCCCCCTTCTATAAGTTGCTTCCGCCATGGTGTCTCAGCACAACTAGGACACAGAGCCTGGCTCTCACTGGTCAAGCTCTGGGAGTCCCTTGTCTCCACTTGCCCAGGACGAGGATTACGAGCACATGCCACCACACATGGCTTTCTCTGTGAGTCCTCGACTCAGGCTCAGCCCACAGGCTTGTACAGCAAGTGCTTTTCCAATTGTGCCATCTTGAACCATTTTTTTTATTCATGGTCTGTGACTCACAAATTGATTAATATCTAAGGATTCTTGCACCTTTCTGTTTTCCTTTGTATCCACACAAGCCCACATACCTGTTCAAATAAGTACGGTGTCATAAGGGAGGTCCTATGGCAATCCCATTGTCTTCTTCAGTCTACAGGCAGTTTGCTTCCACAGTGTCATAGGAAAATAATGTCTTAGCAAGGCTTCCGCTGCTGAGCTCAGAACAGCCGGTCTCTCTCTATACCTTCCTATGTGACACTTGGAGTGAAGAGTCTCTCTCTCTGTCTCTCTCTCTCTCTCTCTCTCTCTCTCTCTCTCTCTCTGTGTGTGTGTGTGTGTGTGTGTGTGTGTGTGTGTGTGTGTGTGTGTGTGTTTGAAATAAGAACTCATACAGACCAGGCTGGTCTCAAACCCATTATGTAGCTAAGGATAATCTTGATCCCGTTTCTGCCTTCCAAGTGTCAGGGTTACAGGCCCATGCTCCACTCAGTGTTACATCCTCTATTGTATGTTTTGCTCAGGTTGTAGCCTTTGTTAAGACTAAGAGCACAGACTGTGAATATTTAATGTGAAGGGATCAAGGACTTGTTTCAGCCCTCTGTTTACTTTGTTTAAAACCAAAACTTTTAAAAATGCATTAAAAGATAATGATTGATCTCGGATCACTCAAAATTCCTACTGCCGGCTTCTGTTTCTATCAAGCCCTAGGCGTGGGAGCAGTGCCCGTTGTTATCTCTGCTGTGCCCGTTGTCTCTGCTGTGCCTGTTGTTATCTCTGCTGTGCCCGTTGTCTCTGCTGTGCCTGTTGTTATCTCTGCTGTGCCCATTGTCTCTGCTGTGCCCGTTATCTCTGCTGTGAACGTGATTTGGCCTGAATGTACTCTTACTAAGACTCTGATGAACAGAAGACAAAGAAACTCGAAGTCAACAGTTGGAACTGTGGGCTGGAACCAAAGGTGGTTCAAGGAGAAGGCTGCAGGAGCCTAGGAACCCTGATTGCAGCGAAGGCCCGTGGCTTTGAAGGAAGAACTCCCTTGGGGAAAATGAAGAAGTTGGTTTTCAGCCCAGCATGAAACTCGTTTCTTCTGTCCTGACCCCCCTTGGCTCTGCTTCTTCATCTGTGGCCTACGAGGATCTAAAGCTAAGGACTGAAGCTGTTCTCCATCTCCCGCAGCCTGCGCTGCTCTCAGGACAACATCACAGCAGATACTGGCAGAGTTCTCTAGAAACCACAAAGATCGTTTATCTGGGTTGAGTTTGAATTTAATGTTCCCAATACATTAAAATTTACTGATGTAACTACTCCAGTGAAGCATGATTCCTCCCGGTGGCTCTGGGGAAGAACGATCCAGCAGTTTTGCCCCAATGAAATTTCAGAGCAGGTACCTAAAACAACTAACTCATTAGCTTTTATTGTTTGAAGATGGTTACGCCCTGATCCTAGATGAATGGTGGAATCTCCCTGCTTCAGGTCTATCATCCAGACAAGGGCAGGTGCTGCTCTTTCACCTCGTGCAATAATTCTGAAATATTTTTAAATGGAAAATGCTAGAAAATAATATAATTCTGTCTATCAGAAGAAAACTATGGGCAAAAAAGATGAAGGATCTCAGTACTATATCAGGAACAGAGGGGTAATTCTAAAATATTTACAGCCAGAAGCCAAAGGCACTTGAGTGGGGGAAAGGCAGAGAAATTAAAACGAGCTGTTTGCACTTTCTGCTTAACATGTAAAGAGACAGAAACATCACCACTCACCCTCCTGGCCAGCACACTCAAAAGCTGGGCAAGCTTCAAGTTCATAACTTTATAAAATTCATGAGCAAGCTAAGATCATTTGGAAAATAACTAGCCTCATAGCTAATGGGATTCAAAGACTTTCAGAAAAGATGGGAGCTTGGCATTTGCTTGAGCCAAACGTAGCCAAATACAAATACCAAATTTCATTAGACTTATTAATAAATCAGAGGAGACAGAGGAAGACAGACCTGGAGAGAAAGTGCGTAGCTTCGTCAGGCGATAGATACAGAGTACATCTGCTCCAACTGTTAATCTCTTTTCTGTGGGCAGAGCAAAAGCAGACTGGAGAAGCCCCAGAAAGCTATCCCTGTGGGGTGTGGCTTGGGGAAAGGAGAGGCATCCGCTCTGAGGTGGACACAGAGCAGACAACTTGAACGATGACAAAGGAGGTGAGGAGCATCCACCCGGGTGTTCTCGTTCCAAAAGAGAAGAATGAAATATGAATTTCTTCTCCTTGGAGAAGGGAGGGGCTGTGGGCTGAGAACAGAGCTATACCCACTAGAGGGGGCAGGACACAGAAGAGGCCACACTTGGACCCCGTATGCACAGCCTGCACAAGACTGCAGCTCAGTTAACACAACAGAGAACAGTCCCCTTACCCACTATGATGGGCACTCTTCATTGTCAACCAGACTGTTTAGAGTCACGCAGACAACACACCTCCAGGTGTGCTACTGAGGGCTTTTCCAGAGAAAACTAACTGAAGGCGAGAAAGCCCTGCGACTGAGAGGGCTGCTCTCCCACTGTCTGGGGCGCAGACTGAATGAAAAGGAGGCGAAATCAGCAGCAGTCAGCATTCGTCTCTCTGCTTCCTGGCCCACCATGATGTGATGTAGTTTTTCCGCCGAGCTTTCCTCACCACCACGAAACTCGCTGACAGCGTGGGCCAAATAAACCTTCCTCTTCAGCAATTTATTCCAGTTGTCTTTGTCCACAGTGATGAAAAATTAACAAGTACACTCCCATCCACATGATTTGAGTGACAGTGACTACGCCAGGAATGTCGGGAAAACTCAAAGTTTGTCTCTGAAGCACAAAGAAAAGACTCAACATTGAGAATGCAGCAGACTGTTTCAAACCCCCTGAGAAAGGTAGAAGGTATGAGGAAATGAGTTGAAGACTGTGGCTCCCTGGGTGTAAACGAAGGCTCACTGAACACCATGGCTAGTTCTATTCCTAACTGTATCTACTCAGATCCCCACACCAAAATCTCATGGATATAAAATGCACTTGGTTCCATTTTTAAAATGCTATTTACTTTACTTCGATATGTACTGTCCTGTGCAGGATGCCAGGTTTTCAACAACAATTTTGGAAAGCCTTTGCATATGAAGAAAAAGTTACAAACATATAACCTGAACAATAGAAATGAGTTCTGATATGATATAAAAGTTTAATTATATGATAAGAAGTTTTAAGTAATTATGATCAATACATAAAAGTCATCAGAGGAAAGTGTGGGAAAGGTGAAAAACTATAAAGGAATATGTGAAATAAACAATATAGTAATAGATGAGGACTGCTTGGTGGCCCCATCAGCAGAGCCACAGAGCCGAGAAGAAAACCAGGCAACAACAGAAATGACTGGAAACATAGAAAAAATAAAAGCAAAAACCTAAGAAATTCCAAATTAAGGGTAGCCAGTAAGCCACAGCTATGGAAACCTCAATGTATAACTTCCAAAATCAGTACTAGGTAAATAGGTCATATTTCACCTTCAGAATGACAAAGGAAGATTTAAAGTAGCTAGAAGACACATCAGGAGGAGTTACAACAGACTTCTTACAAAAATGCTGCAAAGTCACCTGGCAATGGAATGCCATTTTTAAGTCCTGAAAGATGAAAGGAATAATGGGGAAGGGAGAGAGGGGTATGGAAGGGGTAACAGGAGGGGAAGGAAAGAAGGAAGGCAGCCTAGAATTCTATGCTTGAGGAAGATCTTTTAAAAGCAAAGTAGAAATAAAGATATTTTCAGGAAAACAAAATGAAGAAGTTAATTTCCAAAGGACCTATACTTTAAGAAGAAATAATCAAAATTCTTTGGGGAAAATAAGTCCAGTTCCAGAGAGAAATTTAACTCTACACAAGGAAATGAAGATTACCAGAAATAAACAATTGCAGATGATAAAATCCATTTTACCACTTTGAATTACTAAGCACATCAGTAATACTAATACAATTTGTATTATAATATTATTTAAATGCTTCATTATTTCTCATAATGTATTTTGTATTTTTAGCAGAATGATAATAATATCTTGGGAACAAGGAACTGGAAATATGCATGTTATTTTAATGTTCATACGCAAATGTGTACAATATTATTTGGAAATAGGTTCTGATTTGACCAATTAAACACACAAGTTATAAATCCTGAAACATCTTCTAGACATAGTGAAGTCAGGAAGAGTCCTGAAAACAATCAATTGAACACTGTAAGACAGAAAAGAAAAAATCAAATGAGTTGATCAAAAGGAGGCAACATTTTGCAAATTCATTCAGGTGAACCAGTAATGACACTGTTTCAATAGTCTAAACACAGCAGCTAACAGAGATTGTCAGGTTGATTTAAAAAGCAAAACCCAAGTAGATTTACATGTAAGAAATTTTCCCTGAATATGAGACACATTGATGGGTAAAGAATGAAAGACCATGAAACAATCCCATTCCAATCTTAACAGATGAAATATGTAGATGCTAATTTGTGTCAATGGAAGTACAGTGAGGAAGTACAGAGAGGAAGAGTATTATACAATATAAAAGGAAAAAGTCTCTGCTAATGCCTAAAATCTTAAAGGTATGCTCACCTCATAGAAAATATTCAAAGTACACAAGAAAAAAAGTAATGCAACAATAAAAATAAATCTACGACTGCTGGGAATTCTTTCTCGCTAGTTGGTAAAGTTGGGACAGAAGAAAAAGGAAAGAAAGAAGAAAGTACACGTCATGAAGTAGCAGAAGACTTAGGCAGTACAAACAACACAATCATATTAACCTAACTGCTATTTATTGCCTACTCCATCAACAACAGAAATATTCCCATTTACTTCAGCCCCATAGGAACCCTGGCTGAGATAGACTGCATTTGGGGCAAAAAGACAAAAGAAAAAAAAATTAGAACAGAAGTCATGCAAATTGAGTTTTGTAATCGAAATTTAATTAAATTATAAGCTGACAATAGATATTATAAAAAGTACAAATATTTAAAAATTAAACAACACTGGTCAAAGTAAACTTAATGATTAATACAACATTTATGTGATTGAAAATATGATTATATTAACTAAAGCAGGTTTTAGATAATAAATAATGGTAACTGCTATATAGACAGACTGCAACTGCACAGAGCAGACCAAGAGGTTAGTAATCAGCCATCCAGCTGGACACCCCAGTCTCTAGGTCCTAGGTGCCTGGGAAAACCCAAGCCCCTCCACCACCTGCCTCAGCTTCACTAGCCAGCCAGCAGGCAAACCTCCTGCAGGTAGACTACTCTAACAACCCCCATCATTCAGACCCTGTAACCTACAAGTCTCATTCCACCCCCATACCCACTTATCCCCTGAGACCTCAGCAGCTCCCTTAGACACAGCATTTGCACAGAGTGAGCCAAGAATGGCTCCCTTAGACAGACAGCAACTGTAACAATCGGTCAAAGAGAGAATCCCTGAGACACACATAATGCCTGCAAGGATTGGACCAAGTCGCAAAGACACTGCCAGCAACAATTGGAGGAAGAGATCGGTAGACGCCAATGCAATAATTCATTTAACAACCTAAAAAAGCAACATGGTAACACCAGAACATAGTGGTCATATAATGGTCATATAACAGGAAGACCTGATAATCCTAACCCAGAAAAAGCAGAAGAAAATGACCTTAAACATAACTTTATGAAGATGATGGAAACCCTTAAAGAGGAGATTAAATTTTCCCTTAAAGAAATGGAGGAAAAGAAAAACAAAAAGTTGAAAGAAATCAATAAATCTCTTAAAGAAACCCAAGAAAATCAAGAAAAAACAGTCAAATAGGTGAAGCAAACAGACTTGAAAATAGAAGTAGAGACAATAAAGAAGACACAAACCAAGGGAATTCTGAAAATGGAAAATCTGGGTAAATGATCAGAACTACAAATGTGAGCATAACCAACAGAATACAAAAAATGGAAGAGAAAATCTCAGGTGTTAAAGATAAGATAGACAAAATAGATACATTGGTCAAAGAAAACATTAAATCCAACAAATTCGTAATACAAAACATCCAGGAAATCTGGGACACAATGAAAAGACTAAATCTAAGAATAGTAGGGATAGAAGAAGGAGAAGAACTCCAGCTCAAAGGCACAGAAAATATATTCAACAAAAACATAGAAGAAAATTTTCTCAACCTAAAGAAGGATATCACTTAAAGAACACCAAATAGACTGGACCAAAAAAAAGTCCCCTCACCATATAATAATCAAAAACACTAAACATACAGAATAAAGAAAGAATATTAAGAGCTTCAAAGGAAAAAGACAAAGTAACATATAGAGGCAGACCTATCAGAACTGCACTAAACTTCTCAGTGGAAACCCTGAGAACTAGAAGGACATGGACAGATGTGAGGCAGACACTAAGAGACCATGGATGCAAGCCCAGACTACTATACCCAGCAAAGCTTTCAATCACCATCAATGGAGGGGAAAAAAAGATATTCCATGGCAAAAACTGATTTAAACAATACCTATCCACAAACCCAGCCTTACAGGAAGTACTAGAAGGAAAACTCCAACCCAAGGAAGCTAGCTTCACCCACAACAACACAGGCAACAGATAACCTCAAACCAGCAAACCCAAAAGAAAAGAAACACACAAATACTGCCACAGAAAAATAACAGGAATTAACAATCACTAGACATTAATATCTCTTATATATGGACTCAATTCACCTATAAAAAGACACAAGCTAAGACAATGGATATGAAAACAGGATCCATCCTTCTGCTGTATACAAGAAACACACCTCAATCTCAAAGACAGACATTAACTCAGAGTAAAGGGTTGGGAAAAGATTTTCCAATCAAATGGACCTAAGAAACATGCATTTGTAGCTATTCTAATATCTAACAAAATAGACTTCAAACTAAAATCAATCAGAAGAGATGGAGAAGGACACTTCATACTCATCACAGGAAAAATCCATCAAGATGAAGTCTCAATCCTGAACATCTATGCCCTGAAAACAAGGGCATATGTAAAAGAAACATTACTAAAGTTTAAATAGCACATCAAACCCCACACACTAATAGTAGAAGACTTCAACACCCCATTCTCCCCAATGGACAGGTCAAGCAGACAGAAACTTAACAGAGAAATAAGAGAACTTAGAGATGTCATGACTCAAATGGACTTAACAGACATCTATAGAACATTTTACCCAAAACACAAAAGAATATACCTTCTTCTTAGCACCTAAAATTGATCACATGCTTGGCAATAAAGCAAACCTCAACAGATAAAAAAAAATGGAATAACCCCCTGTATCTTATCATATCACCATGGTTTAAAGTTAGAATTCAACAACACTAATTGCAGAAAGTCTACAAACTCATGGAAATTGAACAGTACTCAATTGTATCACCAGTGGGTCAAGGAAGAAATAAAGAAATTAAAAACTACATAGAATTCAACAAAAATTAATGTCCAACACACCAAAACTTATGGGACACTATGAAAGCAGTGCTAAAAGATAAATATATAGCACTAAGTACCTAAATAATGAACGTGGAGAAATCTCACACTATTGACTTAACAGCACACCTGAAAACTTTAGAACAAAAAGAAGCAGACTCACTCAGGAGCAGTAGATGACAGGAAATAATCAAATTGAGGGCTGAAATCAATAAAATAGAAGCAAAGAAAACAATACAAAGAATCAATGAAACAAAGAGCTAGTTCTTCGAGAAAATCAACAAGATAGACAAAAAACTATCTAAACTAACAAAAAGCAGAGAGATAACATCCAAATTAACAAAACAGAAATGAAAAGGGGGGACATAACAAGAGATACTGAGGAAATCCAGAGAATCATTAGGTCATGCTTCAAAAACCTGTACTTCACAGAATTGGAAAATGATAAAGTAAAGGACAATTTTCTGGATAGGTACCATATACCAAAATTAAATCAAGACCAGATGAATAATTTAAATAGACCTATAACTCCTAAAGAAATAAAAGCAGCCATCAAAAGACTCCCAGCCAAAAAATGCCCAGTGCTCAATGGGTTCAGTGCAGAATACTACCAGAATGTCAAAGAAGATCTAATACTTATACTCCTCAAATTGTTCCCCACGATAGAAAAAGAAGGAACATTGCCTAACTCTTTTTATGAGGCTACAGTTACCCTGATACCAAGACCACACAAAGACTCACCCAAGAAAGAATTACAGACCAGTCTCCCTCATGAACACTGATGCAAAAATACTCAATAAAATACTGGCAAATTGAATCCAAGAACACATCAAAAACAAAATCACCCACCATGATAAAGTTGGCTTCATTCCAAAGATGCAGGGATTGTTCATCATATGAAAATCTATCAATATAATCCACCACATAAATAAACTGAAAGGAAAAACAATAAGATCACCTCACTAGATGCTGAAAAAGCATTTGACAAAATCCAACACCCTTTCATGATAAAGGTCTTGGAGAGATCAGGGATACAAGGAACATATCTAAACATAATAAAAAGCAGTATACAGCAAGCCGACGGTCAACCTGAAATTAAATGGAGAAAAGCTAAAAGCAATTGCACTGAAATCAGGAACAAGACAAGCTTGTCCACTCTCTCCATATCTATTCAACATAGTTCTTGAACTTCTACTAGAGTAATAAGACAACAAAAGGAAATCAAGGGGTTACAAATTTGAAAGGAAGAAGTCAAACTTTTACTATTTGGAGATGTTATGTTAGTATGTATAAGTGACCCCAAAAATTCAATGAGGGAACTCCTGCAGTTGATAAACAACTTCAGAAATGTGGCAGAATACAAGACCAACTAAAAAAAATCAGTAGCCCTCCTCTATACAGATGATAAATGGGCTAAGAAAGAAATCAGAGAAACATTACCCTTTACAATAGCCACAAATAACATAAAATATCTTGGGTAACACTCACCAAAGAAGTGAAAGACCTGTAAGAAAAAACTTTAAATATTTGAGGAAAGAAATTGAAAAAGATATTATAAAATGGATAGATCTCCCATGTTCTTGGATAGGTAGGAGTAACATAATAAAAATGGCAATCCTACCAAAAACAAACTACAAATTCAATGAAATCCCCATCAAAATCCCAACACAATTCTTTACAAATCTCCAAAGAACAATACTCAACTTCATATGGAAAAACGAAAGACACAAGATAGCCAAAACATTCCTGTACAATAAAGGAACTTTTGGAAATATCATCATCCCTGACATCAAGCTCTATTATAGAGCTACAGTAATGAAAACATCTTGGTATTGCATAAAAACAGAGAGGTTGAACAATGGAATCAAATCGAAAACCCGGATATTAATCCACACACCTATGGACACCTGATTTTTGACAAAGAAGCTAAAATTTCATAATGGAAAAAAAGAAAGCATCTTTGACAAATGGTGCTGGTATAACTGGTTGTCAGCATGTAGAAGAATGCAAACAAATCCATATCTATCCCCATGCACAAAACTCAAGTCCAAATGAATCAAAGACCTTAATATAAATCCAGGGAAGTAGCTTTCAGCACATGGGCACAGGAGACCACTTCCTAAATATAATCCTAGTAACACATACACTGAAATCAACAATAAATAAATGGGAACTTCTGAAACTGAGAAACTTCTGTTAAGCAAAGAACACAGTCAATAAGACAAAATAGCCTACTGAATGGGAAAAGATCTTCACCAACCCCCACATCAGACAGAGGACTGATCTCCAAAATGTATTAAGAACTCAAGAAACCAGACATCAAAATGCCAAATAATCCAATTTAAAAATGGGATACAGATTAAACAGAGAATTATCAACAGAAGAATCTCAAATGGCCAAAAAACACTTAAGGAAATGTTTAACATCCTTAGTCATCAGGGAAATGCAAATCAAAATGACTCTAAGATACAATCTTACACCAGTCATAATGGCTAAGATCAAAAACACCAATGATAGCTTATGCTGAAGAAGATTCAGAGTAACACATCTCCATTGCTGGTGGGAGTACAAACTTGTACAGACACTTTAGAAAACAGTATGGCAGTTTCTCAGAAATTTGAGAATCAACCTACCTTAAGACCCAGCAATACCACTCTTGGGTACATACCCAAAGGATGCTCAATCATACTATAAGGACATGTGCTCAGCTATGTTCATAGCAGCATTATTCATAATAGCCAGAACCTGGTAACAACCTAGATGTCCCTCAACCGAAGAATGGATAAAGAAAATGTGGTACAAAAAAAAAAAAACCAAAAAACGAGGTCTTGAAATTTGCTTACAAATGGATGGAACTAGAAAAAACCATCCTGAGTGAGGTAACTCAGACCCAGAGGAACAAGCACAGTATGTACTCACTCATAAGGGGATATTAGATGTAAAACAAAGGATTGAGAGCCTATAGTCTACAACCACAGAGAAGCTCGGTAACAAGGAGAACAGTACAAGAGACATAAATAATTTCCCATGGAAAGGGGAAATAGACAAGATTTCCGAGAAAATTGGGAGTGTGGGGGTGGGGGAAGAAGGGAGGGCATGAGGGGAGGAAAATGTGAGGGGAGGAGGAGAACTTGAGGGAATGGGATGGTAAAGATCGGGGAAGGACAGAGATGGAGAGCGAGGAAAAAGATACCTTGATTGAGAGAGCCGTTATGGAAATAGCAAGAAACCTGACACTAGAAAAATTTCCAGAAATCCACAAGGATGACCCTAGCTAAGACCCTAAACAGTTGTGGAGAGGGTGTCTGAACTGGCCTTGCCCTGTGATCAGACTGATGACTATTTTAAATGTCATCACAGAATCTTCATACAGCAGCTAATGGAAGCAGATGCAGAGATCCACAATGAACCACTGTTCTGAACTCTTGGAGTCCAGTAGAAGAGAGGAAGGAGCAATAATATGAGCAAAGGGGTCAAGACCATAATGGGGATACCCACAGACAGATTACCTGAGTTAGTCACCAACTCTGGACTGATTGCAGAGGAACCTGCATAGGACCAAACTAGGTCCTTGAATGTGGGTGTCAGTTGTATGGCTGAAGCAGAGGGTGGGGTCACTGGCAGTGAAACCAGGATTTATCCCCAATGCTTGTACTGGCCTTTGGAAACCATTCTCTTTGGAGGGATACCTTGCTCAGCCTAGGTATAGTGGGGAGGGCCTTTGTCCTGCCTCAAAGTGATGTGCTAGACCTTGCTAACTTCCCTCTGGGAAGCCTTACCCTCTCTGAGGAATGGATGGGGGGGGTTGAGGGGTTAGGGGGAAGGTGGAAGGACCAGGAGGAGGGGAGGGAGTGGGAACTGGGATTGGTATGTAAAATGAGAAAAGACAGTTTTTTAAAAAAATAAATAAATAACCAAATTTTAAAAAAAGAAAAAGAAAAATTTGAAATCAGCCATTTTTTGGCAAAGATGTAGTGGAATTTAATCGGAGAAGGACAGCCTTTTTAATAAATAGCACACCAGTCTACAAAAAAATTGTTTCTTTACTCACTCTCACAGTTAAATAGTAAAATTGGTCATATTCTTAAAAAATAAAACCCAATTATTCAATTTCTCTACTCTCTCTACATATATATATGTATATATTAAAATCATTGTGACTTTTGCTCAAAATTAGTTGTTAGAAAATATACCAAGAGTTTGATCCAGAAGAGAAAAATTAGTAAATTATACTTTATCAGTGTTAAAAAACCGTGACTGGGGTGGGGGCTGTGGCAGTGGCTTCACTGGTCAAGGACTTGTTGTTCATGAAGACCTGTGTTCAGATCCCTGCAGTCACATGACAGTCATGCAGAGTTCTGTATGAATAGCTTCCGTACTAGCGGTGGTGGGAGTGATGGCAGAGCTGGTGGAGTCCTGGAGATTTCTGGCCAGCCTAGTAAATGATCTCCTGGTTCAGCAAGCAAGCCTGTTTCCAAAATGTAAGGCAGAGAATCTAAGGAAGATATAAGGTGTCGGACCCTGGACTCCATCATCCAAGTATAACACACACACACACACACACACACACACACACACACACACACACACACACTTTAAAAATCATCACTCTACAAAGAACAATGTTAAGAAAATAAAAATACCCAATAGGTTTATTTTATATAAATCACTCATATACCTCACAAAACTTAAATCCAAATCATACTTAGCAAAAATCTTAAAGCTCAAGAAGACAAGCAGCCCAATAAAAAACAGACAAAATATCTGAATGCCCCCGGCTCTGAAAACATATGTAGGCGACACAGAAGAACTCTGTGTTATCTAACTGCCAATGTAAGCCAAACTGAAAGCAGGGTGGCCTGCCGTGGCGTATCTACGAGAACAAGAGCCAAAGGACAGAAATTCACATGCCAGGTGCTGGCAGAGGTGAGGGAAGCCGGAGCCCTCTGGTCAGCATGAAGGCAAAGGCCGTGTGGGCATTTGAAAGTAAATTGACATCTTATTATAAAATAAAATGTGTACATGTTCATTTTGTGAAGTGGAATGCCACATCTAGGTAGGTGTGACCTACCTAGGGAGCACATGGCTGTGTTTATACACAAACAAATTCAGCTTGGGCAGGACTGTCAGGCAGCAGGCATGAGTTCTCCTTGTGACACTTCTGATAAGTACAAAGCTAACTTACCAACAGTCCTCAAATGCAGTAGTATTTGGGGAAGAGACAAAAGGGGAAAGAAACCCACAGGGAGCAAACTTTAAGGATTCACTTCTCAGCATGACACTAAGGATCAGCATTCCCATTTTACAAATGAATAAACTGAGGCATATTGTCCTTCCTCCATTTCAACCATCCCACTCCCCCAAGCTCTCCCCAACCCTCCCCCTTCTCCTCTCTCTCTCCCCCTCTC
>PVIU01013293.1:0-56606 GCA_004026605.1 Ondatra zibethicus | reverse complement strand
TTGGCTTCTCTAGGCTTGTGAACTATAGGCTCAATGTCCTTTGTTTATGGCTAGAGTCCACTAATGAGTGAGTACATACCATATTCATCTTTTAGGGTCTGGGTTATCTCACTCAGGATAGTGTTTTCTATTTCCATCCATTTGCATGCAAAATTCAAGATGTCATTGTTTTTTACCGCTGAGTAGTACTCTAATGTGTATATATTCCACACTTTCTTTATCCATTCTTCCATTGAGGGGCATCTAGGTTGTTTCCAGGTTCTAGCTATTACAAATAACACTGCTATGAACATAGTTGTACAAATGCTTTTGTAATATGATTGGGCATCTCATGGGTATATTCCCAAGATTGGTATTGCTGGATCCTGAGGTAGGTTGATTCCCAATTTCCCGAGAAACTGCCACACTGATTTCCAAGGTTTGCATTCCCACCAGCAGTGGATGAGTGTTCCCTTTACTCCACATCCTCTCCAGCATAGGCTATCATTGGTGGTTTTGATTTTAGCCATTCTGACAGGTGTAAGATGGTATCTCAAAGTTGTCCCCAGAGCCTCAGCCCCAAAGCAGGCTGAGTTGGGGGATCCTAGGACCCCACAGATGGAAAGGGGTGCTTGGGAGCAAGCTGGGGTGGGATAAGTAGAGAAAGCCAGTAGCCGGGGAGAAGCCCCACTGAATAGCCAGAAAGTTTAGGGGATTGGAGGGCGCCTGTACTCCCTTCCCGGGACGTCTGTAATCTGTATTTTCTAAAAACCTTCTAGTTACCCTAATTATAGGACTATCTTAATAGCAATAATTACAGTAATGGATGACACTTACCGAGAATTTGCTATTTATCAGCATCATGATAAATGATTTTAATTGTATTATTAGAGAGAAACTGAAAATTTGCAGAACAAAAGAGCCAAGGCAGGATCAACAGTTACCCTTCTTCTGCGCTGGGCACTGGTAGACTGCGTAAAGCCAACAGGACAATCTGGAACGTCGTGGATGAGTGGGTATGCAGAGCAAGGACAGCATTGGAAAGCACAGAACAGATCTGATCATGAGAAGCCTTCCCACGACCCCGCTCTCTGCAAGGCTGGTCTACTGGAAGTGCTACACACAGCATCTTTCTGGAGAGGCTGTACCTGTGCACCCTGACTCGAACCCTGTTTTTATAATAGTGTCTTAAGGAATAGTCTTCTCCGATGTGGGAGGGAGAGTGTATTCATTTGCAAGTTAGGTGGTGTGTCTGCAATTTCAGTCTGAAGGACTCTGAGTGCATTTGTTTTTCTAAATGCCAGGTCAGAGTTCAGAATGGCAAGACTGAAGTGCGAAGAGACTCCTGGAGGCTGTGAGGAAGAGCCATTGCCTTCCCTTTTCCTGTGGCTTGAAGTCCTTTCCTCCATACTAGACTCCATGTATATGTTCTCCCGATGTGTGAAAGGTGTAGTCTCCAACCTGGAGTCCCACTGGGAGGTGGTGGAACCTTTAAGGGGCTCAGCCTGGCTTGGAATTATGTGGTTGTGTGAACAGGACATGCCTGTGATTAGAGAGTTGGATTCCTTTCTGTTGGTCTCTCTCTCTCTCTCTCTCTCTCTCTCTCTCTCTCTCTCCCTTTTTTGTCTCTCCTCTTCCTCCTTCTTTGTTCTCTGCGCCTCTTCTTTGTCAGCATCTTCTTTTCTGCCCTACCCCCTGCATTGCCTCAGATCCAAAGCAATGGATCCAGCCAACCATGGGCTGCACTCTCTGGTACCATGAGACAAAATAAACCCTCTGTTCTTCTAAACCAGTTTTGTTTGACAAAACTGTGCACAATGAATTTAGTCATTTTCATCCCCCATCCTCAGGCCCCCTCTTGCTGCAGCCTCTCTTCTCAGTCAGTTCCCTTCTTACTTTCCTGCCTTCTTTTACTGTGTGACCCACAGAGTTTAATTAGAATTTGGTTTTTGCACCAACATGGGGGGTGATTATTTACTGGAATGAGGGCAACACAGCAGGGGCTAACATTTAAGAAAATGAAACTCCCTCTCCCAACAACCATAATTGCCAATAGTCCCTCATGGACAAATGGGACCTCATAGGTCTTTCCCCATCCATGTGCAAATGTTGACAGGCACAACCTTGCACAGGTCTTGTGCAGATAATCACAGCCTCAATGAGAACATGAGTGTATCAGTTAAATTATCCCAGAAGACATATTTGTGCTGCATATCACCATATCATATGACTCATCCATTCATCCCACCCCTTCTTCCACAGTGTTTCCTGAACTAGGGAGGGGGATATAGCTGACCCATTTAGGGCCAAGCTCTTGACCATCACATAATCTAGGCACTTTGGTTGGTTATGGGCCCCTTCCTTAACAATCATATGCTGTAGTAAGAAGTGCCTCTGGAGATGATTGGGTGTAATACTAATCCACGAGTGTATGTGTGATAGACATTTGACAACATGGCCATTTAGTAAACAATAGTAGTAGGTTCCCCACCTATTGGGCCTGTGATCTCCCAGCCACAGGTTCTTCATTGGCTTACAGAGGCAAATGTAAGTTCCCTCCTGTGGAGCAGGCCTCATGCACAATCAGATAGCAGGTAGTCAGTCTTGTAACACTCATGCCACTATTGCAGTAGAGGGTGCATCTTCCTGGCAGATAATTATTTTACTTTATAAGATTGACAGCCATGGGCTGAAGAGATGGCTTGGTGGCTAAGAGCCCTGGCTGCTCATCCAGAGGATTTGATTTCCAGCACCCACATGATGGCTCACAACCACTTCTAACTCCAATTTCAAGGCCTTTCTCTGGTTTCTACAGGTACCAGGCATGCATGTAAAATATACATAATTTAATTAAAAAGATTCTCAGCTGGCTAAGGCAGTTGATAACTTTTCTTTCCTGGGATGATGCACAGCCCCAGCTGGCACCCTGAAGTCTAATATGAAGGGAGCTTTCAACTTATCTCCAGCTCAATTCCCACTGTGTCTTGCAACCAAAGTATATGGTGTCTTCAACAATGGGGTCTTACTGTTCAGTTCTATGGAGTAACCAAGACTAATGTAAATAGCCTATATTGGGGGGGTCTCTAGACACCTCCTTAACCACACTAATAGAGAGACATCTCAAACTGATGATGGAAATTTTGCTTAATATCCCACAACTTCCAAGAGGAGTCTTATTCACCCATGGGAGGCTACCTCCATGCAAAGTCCTTTAGTTTTGATTCTTAGTTTAGGTTATTTTTTTAAGTGTTTTACTACAGTGTCAAAAAGTCAACACACCATGAGATTGCATGGGGTCCATCTGGGTAATCTAAAAATAGTCTCCATCTCACGGATCTCTGCTTTGTCACGTGTTATATTCAGGGATCTCCTGCCTCCCAGTTGTGTGCACATGGGAGGCTGATAGCGCAAGTGAAGAGCTAGAAAATCACATTGTAAAGAAGACCGGGATGGGGGGGCGGGGAGAGGCATTGGCTTTGTGGTCCTGGTGGGAAATGCCAAAGAAAAGCTCATTAAGAAGGCTCTGCAGAGTGGGGAGCTGGAGTGTGGTGGTCCGTTCATTCTAATAGTCGAGAGGGCCCTGAGTGTCCCAGTGCCTGGAGAGCACAGAGGGGCGGATGCCTGCTAGCACGGCCCCCTCCCAGCCTCTGAGAGATTACCTCAGCGGTTGACTGCTTTCTTAGGCACTAGTGTATCTCCCAGAGCTGGAAAATGTGGACTAATGTTGTTGTTTCCATGGTATCTGGAACAGCTTCAGGTCCCAACTGTCACCAACTTTTTTCCCTTGAAACAAGTGGCTATGGCCAATTTGTCCCCAAATATTAACAGATGTTTCAAACATGGTTAGAACAATTACTTTTCAAATTGCTCCTTTTAGATCAAATTATAGCTGACTTGATATTCTATCCCTACAGACTCATAAATAAATCATGAAGTATCCTATACGGCCAAACCTACCTTTTCTTGAGCCACAATGAATACTGATTTCCTCCTGTCAATTAGCACCAGGACCAAATTCCAGCTTACGCCTCAGTGTTAAAGAATACTATTTTTAGCTTTTGATTGACTATTTTTTGCTTTCTTTTCAAACATTTCAAAATATTTATTACTTTTAAATTATGAGTATGTGCCTGAGTATGGATGCGTGTGTACGTACATGGTGCCTGTCAACTTGAGAAGAAGGAATTGGATTCCCTGAAGCTGGAGTCACAGGTAGTTGTGAATCACCTGATACGGGTGCTGGGAATTGAACTTAGATCCTCTGGAAACACAGCGAGCACCCTTTACCACAGAGTCATCCCTCCAGCTCTGTTTGTTTTCTTGAGACATGAATGATACATTATGCACCATCATAGCCAGAGCTAAACTGGGTTTTGGTCAGTAAATCACACTGTGATGGTGTTTTACACACTTACTATAGAAGAACTCATTTGTATGGGATGGCAGAATGGTCACTAGACTGGTCTACACTACTCTGGACTCCAGGAAAGCAGCTTTTGGAAGGTCTTTTATGCTGTTTTAATCCCTTGCAGCCAGAGATGGCTTATATTTGCAATATGGGTCTATTTCAAAACTCGAAACACTGACCTGATTGGGGTAGGTTGGTCCTCCATGGTGAATTCTGAGAAATCCTTCCTATACTTCTTCAAACCCCCTGCAGACATAGTTCACTCCTGAGATCCCCACTCACCTCAGGAAGCAAGTGTTCAACCTGGAGTGCCTTTCTCCACCTTGCCTTAAAAACTCTAAAGGTGCCTGGCTTGAAAGGAAGAGGGCTTTGTCCAGAGGGGACCCTTAAATAAGGAAATGCTGCCGGTGTAAGATCTTGGACCAGCCCAGGGCAGCTGTAGAGAAAAAGCATCCAGTCAAGGAATCGCCTCACGGACCCACGGAAGCACAAGAGAAGCAAACAGAGCTGTGGTGCCAGAGGCTGATGTGTTCCTGGGTCAGGGAGTCCAGGGCATCTGAATTAACAGCTTTCACTGATGTACCCTGAGAAGAAGTTTGACATGCCCCTCGCATACAAATTGTCACCATCATCTGTGCCCCTGCAATGCTTAAGCAAGCATGGTCAGCCCGTTTATGGCGGTTCTCCAGTTGTTCCTATCCTGGGCAGTCTTGATGCTTGTGTTATTGTCATGCCCACGGCCCCACGGTCTTCCTTTATGCTTTCTATCCAGTGGTTTTGGGTCTTCCTCTTCACCTTATCTCGTGCACTCCTCCAAGCAGTGCTATATGCGGGTACCTGCCATCATTCGTTCTCATAACATGGCTGAAGTATTTCAAGCGCCGTTGCTATATCCTGTAGTTTACTTCCTTCTGTAGATGAAGATGTTTCTTAATGTCATCATTGTACAGCCTGTCTCTTTGTGTAATGCCTAGAATCCTCCTGAGGCATGCCTTCTCAAACACGTTCAGCTGCCGTTCTGAGGAGCGTTTCATTGTCAGAGTTGTAAAGAAGGCAGCTCAAAACAGGAGTATCACATACTTGTAATTTCGTTGCTGTTATGTCTCTTGCTGACCAAACCTTTCCTAGTGCCTGGAATGCAGCCCTTGCTATCCCTATCTGCCTCTTGAAGCTGGAAATAGTTCCCTCCTTTGAACTGAGGTTTCCTCCCAGATGGACAAAGTTGAGTGTTTGCTTGAGGTTCTGATTCTTTATTACAATGTTAAAGTCCTTGTGGGCCTTCCCATGTGTTGTATCTCAGTCTTCTCGATGTTTACTTTCATAGCAAGGTTTTCACTGACTTCCACCACTCTATTTACCAAGGCCTGCAGCTCATCTGGACTTTCAGCAAGCAGTGCAGCATCATCGATGAAACTCAAGTTATTGATTCACTAGCAAACAAAACAACATATAAATCCTTTCCTACAATGTCATATTGCGCAACTGAAGAAAAATGTAGGACTGAACTAAGGAGTCTTTTGCTAGAGGAAGGATCTCTAGGAGGGGACACTGGACATTCACCAACTCTTGGGGCTTTACCAGCGACTCTTCGACTTTTTGTTGGTGGTGCCAGGCTGGGTGTGGCATTGAAGCCATGAGTCACTTTGCTTCGTGGCAAGGCTGGACAATCTAAACCAGTGTTACCCAACTGAGTGGGACCCCAGAAAAGATCGTTCTATGGTTGGCATCTTCCATGAGAGTTCTCTACAGAGCAAGTTATGCCCAAGATTCTGCAAGCCGTTTGGAGACCATGTTATGTTTCTAGGCCTTTGGTTAATTCTTTTCACATCTAGATTGAATTAATCAGCATAGCAATGAGCATGGTGGAGGGTCTCTGCAGAGAATCGAAGAACACCAGATCCTGAGGGGAGGTGGAGAGCTCAGCCAGAACACCCTGCAAGTACCCTGTCTCCTTATTGCCAAGGTATGCAAGAAGCATGATGAAGGCCAAGCACTGTCCCTTCACAGACCCAAGGTTATGGACACCTGGAAGAGTCACAGCAGAATGCCATAGAGAAGCAGGTACCTGAGAATGACAGGGTCAGACCTACATTTCCTGTCAATCTCTGCTCGGTTTGTTCAGTGTCTGGTTCATCAGGAGCAAGACAAAGAAAAACAGGGACTCCTGGAGGGCCAGACAGCAGTGTGGAAGAGTGCGGGTTAATAATGGAGGTTTGCGTAGTTCACATCCCTCTCACCTTCCACCTCGGGGTCTGCTGGCTTTAACTTCAAAGGGATGCTACAGGCAGCATACCCCACAGGGACATTACAGCATTCATCACTGGTCCTGACAGCCAGCATCCAGAAGGCCAGAATAGCTAGTGCAAATCTAGGACTTTGCTCTGGAACACCGCTCCAAAAGGGTCATGGGAGCACCCTAGCTTTCTTTAATGGCTTTATCTTTTACTGAATTCCCTCAAGATCACACATGTACACACAGACACATCACTTTTACCTGTGTACACACAAGTTACCTTCATATCCTTTTAGCATGCTTCAAGTTTGACTGTCTCAAAGCATTTTTCTAAGGGTGAAAATACATGTCTATTGATCCCAAAACCAATGGGTGTTCAAATAAAGATAAATGTTTTACAAAGCAAGAATGTAGTCAGAAGTCAAGAGTCAAGGCCTGTGTATTAGCATGCATAATGAAAAATTATTCCAAATTATTCTAATTGAATATTTGTAGATAATTTCCAGCTGGCAGAAGACCACATCTAAAGAGATTGAAGATAAAGCTTTACTCTCCACTAGAACTGGACGATGCCCACAAAATCTGTTTCTCATGTTCTCTTTTACTATGATACTTAGAATTTTTATGTTTTTGTTCTTGACATTTGAAAATTGTTTACTGCTGTAGAATCTTGAGATATTCATTGTTGGAATTGATATTTTTTTCAGGTCTTAGAGGCGTCTCTCCTGCTTCATGTTAGGCTTTAGGAAAGTTCTTTCTGAATACTAAGACCAAAGCCACAACAGTCCAGCAGCTCCGCAAGCATAAATGCATGCACACTGCCATAGTCCTTGAACCCTGCTAGGAGAACCAGGGACTTTAAAAAGTAATCTAAAATGTTCATCAAGAGTCTTAAAATTTCCATTTACTTTGACACATTAACTCTCCTTCTTGGCATCTAGAAGCTTCGGCTGATGCACATGAAGAATTCATTGTATAGCCATATGCTGCTTCACTTGCCATCCCATTAAAACAGTAAATTAGATCCATACACACTCGCAAAGAATGGTATCTGTGATATTTTGATCATTGAAAATTAAGACAATGTTTCTTCCACTCTCAACCCTCCAAAACTTTAGGTTTCCATGTAGGATTGTATTTATACTTCCCTATGCGCAAGTGCAGTAAAATCAAACTACAAAGATAACTCTTACCATCATAGTCCCAAAGCTGGAGGTTATGACACTTATTTGGGAATTTTGCTCATTAGAGATCTCAGAATATTTACTACACTTTTAACAACAACAACAAAAAGGTAATTTCATTGGGAATGAATCTGTCATTGTAAAGTCAGATGAGATATGAGAAATATCAAAATTCAAATCACCCCGTGTCACCAAAATAGTAATCAACATAGTATGTATTTGTTCTTCATTCAAAATTTAGATGTTTAAGAAAGAATTGTGATAGTATGCACAGATCGCAATAGAGCACAGATATACATTCATATTGTGGCATACATCATTCTGGACTTAACTGAAAAAATAGTTTTTTGATTGAAAGGTTCAGACATTCATGGAGTCTTCATGCTAAATTTTTAACCATTCAGCAAATGTCTGTCTGTGCCTTGGACACTATGGTAATGAACACTTTTACATACAACTATGGCCAATTTTGGATAAAACAATAAGAAAATAAGTAAGTTGATTACATAATACTTGAATATTAACTTTTTCATGCATACTGTTAGTACTCTTTAGTAGTTTATACAGATTTATGGCCCTGTGTCCTATGCATTGAAAACAACAGTCATCATGAGTGAATGCTTATGTTGTATTTACTGCATGCCAGGTGCTATTCTAACATATTGACTCCTCTTAATTCCACAGCAGTCCTGTACATATTTTTAATCCCAGTGTACAAATGATTACACAAGACAAAGAAGCAACTATCAAGTGGTGGAACTGGATTTGAGGCCCTGGTGGATCAGCTTGGATGGAAAACCTGACCATTCAGCTCCATGCTGACCATTGCTCCTCATGCCCTTCCTGCTCTAGTACTCAGAGCCCACAGCTGGTTAGGACCACTGATATCCTTTCTCTCCCAGCAGCAGGAAACACTATTTCACTACATTTGCTTATGTTTACAGTGTTATAAAATGAGCTAAATTTATGTATTATGCCTCTACTGGGCCCTTCTTCTTATCCATTACCTGGTTTTGACCTATTAGAATCAAACAGATCCATTCTTCCCTCATTTAAAGTTTCTTTTTATTTTTAAATTTTATGTCTATAGGTGTTTTGTCTGCATGAATGTCTATGTGCTACATGCATGCAATGCCTGCAGAGGCCAGAGGAAGGTGTCAGATTGTCTGGGATTGGAGTTACATACTTAGTAAAAGTCCAAACTTAGGGCACAAATTCACACACATACACACACACACACACACACACACAAAAGCCAATTGTTTGTGGCTTTGCAGCCACTGGCATAGGCCAGAGCTACACATGACTAGAATCACAGCCCTATCAGCTACACTTTCTTTTCTTCTCTCCAGTGGGTTGTCAGATTTCCCTGAACCCCCTTCTTCAGCTGCTGTCAAACTAGGTAGCTGCCTTGAAACCCATCCAGACATCTACTGTTCTTTGCAGCAGCAGTCAGCCTTACATTTTTATCAGCATCTTTGGCAGATTTGGTGAGAAAATTGGAAATTTTTAAAGTGAGGAATTAGTTAAAGAGAGAGTTTTGCTCCACATTAAAATAGGAAAACACTATTACAATGGAGAGAGTTATGTATGATTATACAATGCATGATTTTGAAATGGATCAATTAAATGAAGGGATAATCAACTTCACTGGCATTGACATAATGTTAATTTTGATAATCTTTATTGTTGGTTTGATAATTCTTGGTTTATCTCTAAAAAAAAGTTGGTAGATTTAAGTGCCAAGATACATGCCTTAGAAAAACTTATTAAAACATATTATAGAGATATTCAGATTCAGACAAACTAATTTAAAGGAAAACCAATTTTAGCATACATTGTAATGCTTTCAAACAACCAAACTTAATTTATCCAATAACCTTACAGGAACTTCCAAATGACAGATATCTCCAAGGCTGTTTAAGTGCTCACTGGAGCCCTGTGGAAATGTTAGATTTAAGGAGACTCAAGGAAGCAATAGTCTCATATGGCATGCATTCACCTTTTTTGTGAAGCAGATGTTAAACTTGTGGTCAACATGGAATAGAATTATCCCTCAAGACTAGAGAGACTTGATTACAGCAGTTTTGGATCCTGATTCTTAATTACAGTGGAGGACCCGGTGGGAAGAGGAGGCTAAGGCCATTAAACAATGAAGTAGGGCGAGAGGTATGGAAATCTCCCAAGACTAACTTCTTGAAGAGGGAGATTATGATAATGTACAAAGGCAAATGCTATATGATGGTCATACCCTGGCTTTATGCCATGAAGCAGCTTTGAATGCTTGGGACAGAACTAAAAATGTAGGAAAGAAAGTTGAGTATTTACTAAAGTTATACAGGGTCCAAAAGAAACCTTCACTGATTTCTTACAAAGATTGACTTCAACAGTAAATAGAATGATACCAAATTCAGAAACTAGACAAATACTAATTGAATATCTGGCTTTTGAAAATGCTAATTCACAATGCAAGAAGCATAATTAGGCCTTTAAAGGCGAGATCAGAACCCTTGGAGAAATGGATCCAAGATACAATCAATATTGAATCTCATGACCATGATGAGGTTTGGATAGGAAAGGTGATGCCCAGAAATTTGAAGAAAAATGGACATGTCAAATGTTTCAATTGAGGTAAACATAGTCACCTAAAAAAAGACTGTAAATAGTGTGTTCCTAGAAACAATGCTTTTTCTAAGCATAATCCAAAGAGAATGCCCCTCCCTTCTGGACTATACAGAAGAAGTGACAAGGGCAGGCATTGGACTAATAAATGTAGATCAACAAAGTACAGTCAAGGTAACCCTTTGCCATTGGAGAATGCTTTGAGGGACCTCTCGCAGACCTCTATGTTAAATTCAGTTCAGTCGCTTCCTGTCATTGTGGAGGAGGCTCCTTCCCAGAGCAATTAAATAACTCAGTGCCTATGGTGAGAAACCATACTGCTCTGGATGATAGAACAGCTATAGAAGAAAAAATAAAAGTTCCAGGAGAAACCAGAACAAGAGACACCTCCTAATTAGAAGAGACAATAGTTCATCAAACAGTATAGCCATTCAGTCTAAACTAACCTATAAAAGTAACAAATGCTTTTCATTTGGTCAGATATAACTTGACAAAAGGAAACCTCCCCAAAATTAGGGTTAGGGAAGGGTTTTGTTTCTGTCTTTTCAGGAGAATAAAGGCATCCAGCTAAGGAATCTGAAGACCACTGAACAAATGAGACATTTAAAGAAAAGGGACAAAATATCCAGAAATATGTCCTAAGAAAAGGATGAAATTGACCTATTGATATATCACAGTTTCAACAGAGTAAAATTTCATAACTCTTTGTTTCTGCTGTTCTCTACAGACATATAATGCAAGTGGTCTTTTTGTAGTCCAATTAAAAATTAAAGCTGGCCTCAAAGTTGGAGTGTGGCTCTCTTCTTCTCTAAACCCAAGCATGATTGTTTTAAAGTAAAATCTAAAATCTCTGTCTCATATCAGAAGAGCCACCTGATATGGGACAGAAGAAGACCAAAATTAAGGTACTATTTTATTGCCACTAATTTCATAATCCTTTGGTTTCATTTTTTACTCTTTAACAACTCTTGTAAGATTAATAAGATTAATAAACTTTTGTAACAAAATTTGTAAGATTAATATATATATAGTCATGATATTAATGATCATATATGGTGCTATCATGATATTAATGATCACATATGGTGCTATCTAATTCTAGATTAATATATATATAGTCATGATATTAATGATCACATATGGTGCTATCTAATTCTAGATTAATATATATATATAGTCATGATATTAATGATCACATATGGTGCTATCTAATTCTAGAAAAAGGCTTCATCTAGTTTCATGTACGTGATCTCAGATTTGAGTTCCTATCAGGTAACTAGGAATTAAGGTTTTGTACTCTGGGTGTACATAACAAACATTGATCCTTTAACCTCTTTGAGATCTGCTGTAAATGACATTTTAAATGTTTAAATTTTCTACAGTGAACCATGACTATGCCTAATAGCAACCTTTGAAGGCTACAAAAGGATGATAATCCCACCAGGACTATGATAACACCACTAAGCTGAAAAACACATCCTAAACACCGACTTTGAACTACAAGCACCTCAGGACAATTTTGAGTTGGCTAGCTGAGATGATCCAGCCTCACAGACTACTCTAACCAGGACTTGAGACAAGTCCTGCCTGCTCCCATTATGCAGATACTGGGAAATAAATGATACAGCTAGTTCTCCCAGGATTGACAATTAACCCAAATTTTTCTTTTCAGGATCCCCTAAAGATGCTGTCACCCCCAGAGAGCAGGAAGTAAATTTAAGAACACAATGTCCACATTATCAAAAATGGAGTGGGTGGCTTTTGGTCTTTCATTGGGTTATGGATATTTGTCATTTTTTTTTAGAGGGATTGGTTACAGGTTGTATTGGTAATGGCCAGAGGGAAAGCTGAACAAAGGAGTTTAGATTCAGGATTCTTGTTTTCAAAAGAAAAAGGGAGGATATAGATATGATAGGATAAAAGGGTAGATTATTAAACCTACTCTGAAAAGAAAAAGGGGGATATAGAAATAGGACAAAAAGGTAGATTAATAAATCTACTTTTAAACCAAAGAAGCAACTACTAGTTTTAAATACTTTACACTGATATGGATTTTTTTGTATATTGATACAAATTTAAGTTTATTTTTGTTAGAACATACTATACATACATTTCTAATCTTATTCAAGATATTGTACCTATACACGTCATTTAACAATGTAATGCAAATTTCTAGTCCTTGAAAGTTATTATTACCAACTAATTAGGATATAAAGAAATTCAAGTTAGTGGTATGTCATTTCAATCAAACTTGTCATATTAGGTATGCTTTCATGGCCAAATATATATATATATATATATATATATATATATATATATATATATATATATATATATATTTAGATAAACAAGTCATCTTAAACACATCAGAGATCTACAGAATATGGCATTTAAAATGTCTTAATAAGCCAGGCAGTGGTGGTGCACACCTTTAATCCCGGCCCTTGGGAGGCAGAGACAAGCAGATCTCTGTGAGTTTGAGGTCAGCTTGAACTACAGAGTGACTTTCAGAACAGGCACAAAACCACACAGAGAAACCCTGTATCAAAAAACAAAACAAAACAAAAGATGTTTTAATAACATAAGTTCTTTTCTTTTTTATGTCAATAAGGCATGTCTGCTCCTGGCAGTACCAATCTCTTTGGAGAAGGTTATGGGCATCAAAGAAACTCCACATGGAGTTTACTTTCCTTGTGGCAAAAGTTGGCCCCTGGGCAAGAATGTGTTCTTGCCTGGACTGTTGACAGTATGCTGTCCAAACTGGATAAGAAGGACACAAAAGAAAAGGACTGCTAAACTTTGCCAAGGCAAGAATATCCTGCTTCACAGAAAAGTCTTTCAGATATGCTAGGCCTCTAAGATGAAGATGGATGCCCCAACACTGCAGAGGAACCTTGGGTGACTGTCCAGACACAGTCAGCTGTTTCTGTCATTTCTCACATTTTTTTGGAAGTTGCTTGCTTACACTTCCTGCTTACTCAGGTAATATTACTTCCTTCTCCAGTCTCTGATGGAGTTGAAGACTTTATAGTTATAGTTTTCCTTGTTACCAGATTCAGAAAAGAAATTCACTAAAGAGGTTAAAAGTGTATAAGTTTGAGAGACATTAAAAGATAGTTTTGGTAATGTAAGTTGGGATCGAAAGTGAATTAGGTACAAACTTTTAGGCTCATCAAGATAGGATAGATATGGAGTATTTTCTTTAATTTGTCATTTACTAATGAACTAGACTTGTTGATATATTTATCGTCTGTATATATTGTATATAGCTATTGTACTTATTGCATATAGTTTTTCTTTTATCAGTTATAGCCTTCTATTTTATATTAGACAAAAAATGGGAAGCATAGTGATATTTTGTTTGTGATCTAACAAATAAAACTTGCCTGATGATCAGAGTTCAGAGCTAAACCACTAGTTAGCCATAGAGGCCAGGCAGTAGTGGAACACAACTTTAACCCCAGCCCTCAGGAGGCAGAGGCATCTGGATCTCTAAGAGTTCAAGGCCACCTTGGGCTATAAGAGATTGATCTTATAGTTTAAAAGAGAAACAGAACCAGGCAGTGATGGCTCACACCTTTAATCCCAGTACTTGGGAGTCACACACCTTTAATCCCAGCATTAGGGAGGTGGAGACAGAGGGATATGGCTGGGTGGAGAGGGGCTATAAGGTGGGAGGATACAGGAACTCATGGCATTCAGTCTGAGGTCTTGTAGAGACAGGACACCCCATTCAGTCTGAGGATTTGTAGAGACAGGATCTGGTCTTCTTGGTTCTGAGGATTTTGTAAAAGTAAGAACAATTGGCTTGCTGGTCTGCTTTACTGATCTTTCATTCTTTCATCTTTCACCCCCAATATCTGACTCCAGGTTTGTATTATTAAGACCAATTAGAAAGTGCACTACAGTTGTGGGCCACCAGTGGGCCCTGGGAATCAAGCCTGGATCCTTTGTAAGAGCAGCTGTTGTTCTTAAGCACTGAGTCATCTCTCCAGCTCCCAGTCTTCTTCCTGCTCTTGGATTAGTCTTTGTTTTTAAACTTATGGATATGATGTTGCAAAACTGTAAAAAAATGTTACTTTAGTAAATTTATATTACCAGTCCTAACATTTGAGGTTGCTTCTCGGAAATGCTCTGTATTTTTATTCTATGCAATTTATTCTAATATATATGTATTATTAAAAATGGTTATTATAATCTATCTGAAAAAAAACCCCTATAAGCTAAAGTATCATTGCCTTGGGGGCCAGCACCCATCAGCACAGGGCTCAAAGGGAAGCCACAGAGTTGGTGTGTACTAAGCCTTTTCCATCTGAGGGGGTTAGGGAAAAAGACATTCATATTCTTTTGATAGTTTCTTTCTTTATTCTTCATTCTGTGTTCTATATTCTCTTTTTTATCTCTATCTAGAAATGTTCCTTCTGTCTCTATAGATGTTTACTTCTCCTTCTAACTCTTTTGATATTCTCCTCCTAATTCTCTCATTCTTGATGTTTTCCTTCTAACTCTTCTTCTTGATGTTTTTCTTCTAGTCCATTTTAACTCTCTCTATTCTTTTCCTTACAGCTTATATACCCCAGCAAAATCTTTCAAGCAATATAAAAATTACAATATGGTTACATTCTATTTTTAAAATAAATAAATACAAATAAGAAACAAAATGTTTTCCATATTATTTATATAATTAAACATTTTATGTATTACAGGTGAAAAACAAATTATCCAAAGAACCCACATACATTCATACACAAGCAACTTGTTATAAATTAACCATATAGGCAATCAAAATATTCTTCTCAGTCATGTCTTTTACTGATAGTCTGCGTTTTGTAGTTTCAAAGAAAGGGCCAATTACTTTATTACTTATCTTGAAAGGTAATCTTATAAGGAATCTCAAACCTTAACTTTTATATATGAAAAAAAATCAGTCAGCTCTACTTTACATTTTAGGGTATATACCCACTCATAAGTAGATTTTTATATCAGGAGACCGAGGGCAGAAATGTGTTATAAGGAATTAGTCATCACCTTTGGTCATCAACCAATCCTAGTAAGAAAGGTACATCAGCCAATGATAAATGGGCACCTTTGTTCTTGTTCCCTAATCTAATGAATCTATAATTCAATTATGTGTCCCAGAAGTCTGTTTTTCTGGAGTTTTTTTTTTTTATCACAAAGCTTTTACCAAAGCATCTGATCCAACTTGTAGTTATTTTGAGATTTTGTTTCAGCCAATGATGCACAGTGAAACCTGTGACTATGCAGTGTTAAGATGAAAAGAATTTGAGCCAGCCCGGCTCCTGGTGTTATAAGAGGCTGCTTGTTCATTTCCCGGCCACTCAGACTTGAAAAAATCATTCAGAAACTATATTGTTTACAATACTGTTTGGCTAATAGCTAGCTCTATATCTTTGGTTAACCCATGTCTCTTAATCTGTGTAACGTCACATGCCTGTGGCTTACCTGCAAGGTTCTGGCATATTTGTCCCCAGTAGTGACTACATGATTTCTCCCTGACTCCACCTTCTTTCTCCCAGCATTGTTTAGTTTTCCCTGCCTAGCTCTATTCTTCCCTATCGCAGGCCAAAACAGCTTCTTTATTCATTAACCAATAAAAACAACACATATACAGAAAGACTTCCCACACCATCCTGGTACTCTATTGTTTTTCTTGATCATTAACTTGAGTTATGGTTTATGAAACTCCTTAGGTGAAACTCATAGGCCCAAACTGTATAACATTTTCTTGTATTTATTTTTATTCATCAAAACTCTATATAAGCTAAAATTATTATCAATTAGGCCATACTGCTTAGGAAGAAATCATCTTCATAATAATTCATAGGCAAAAATGTCCAGTAGAACAGGTTGTTTCTATGAGATATACATACTACATTATAGGCAGTGGGTTTCTCCCCACACCCAATCACACCATGCCAGATACCAGAGAAAGATGACAGCAGCAAACATATAAAGGCACAGCAGAAGCAAAAAACATTTGGGAGTCTGTGGTCTCAGGGCCTTATCTGTCTGAGATTTACCTATCAGGGAGTTTCCTCCTGGTGGGTGGACACCTGGAATTTCAGTTTCCACCTGCTGCTCCTCCAACACAGTCACCAGCACTAAAGATTGCATTTTCTCCCAAAAGGAGAGTAGTGATTGCAACTATCATTGTTATTTGATTATATTTATTTATTCATTTATTGTTTTTAGGTTATCATTAATTTAATTTTTAAACAATTTCATATGTGTATGTAATGTGTTATGAACAACATCATCTGTTGTTACCCCTTTTCATCCCCCCTCACACCTACAGGCCTCCTTCTTCTTCATGACCAGTCACCCCACATTCATGTTTTATTTTTGTATGTGTGCAGGTCTTGTGTAGGCAGCCAGAGTTGCTGTGTGTTCTTGATTACCTTGGCTATATAATATGCAGAAGTCAGTCTTTAAGTTCCCCCCTTTTTTATTTTTATTTTATTTTATTTTTTTTAAGATTTATTTATTTATTATATATACAGTGTTCTGTCTGTCTGTATGCTTGCTGGCCAGAAGAGGGCACCAGATCTCACCACAGATGGCTGTGAGGCACCATGTGGTTGCTGGGAATTGAACTCAGGACCTCTGGAAGACCAGTCAGTGCTCTTAACCTCTGAGCCATCTCTCCAGCCCCCCCCTTTTTTAAAGATTTATTTATTTATTATGTGTACAGTTTTCTGTCCACATGTGTGCCTGCAGGCCGGAAGAGGGCACCAGATCTCATTACAGATGGTTTTGAGCCACCATGTGGTTGCTGGGAATTGAACTCAGGACCTTTGGAAGAGCAGGCAGTGCTCTTAACCACTGAGCCATCTCTCCAGCCCGGAGTCAGTCTTTAATAAGACTCCTCACTACTATTCAACTCTACAATCTTTCCACTCCCTTTTCTTGGGTCTTGGAGGTAGAGATATAAGGTCCCATAATGGGCTGAGCACTCCACAATCATTTGTTCTCAACACTTTGACAAACTCTGAGTTTGTTTTAGTTGTTACCCACTGCAAAAAGAAATTTCTTTGGCCAAGTGGGATAACAACACTTTAAGAGTATAAATAAAAATACTTAGAAAGCAGTTTGGCTATGTATCTGTTTAGCTTAATGTCAGCAGTAAGTTCCACCCTTGGGCTTGACCCCCTCAGCCACAGGCTTTTATCTAGGCTTACAGTACCAGAAATGTATTTCTTCCCACATAGAGTTCCTCAAATCCCATCAGAAAATGGTTGGTTATCCCCCTAAACAACCATGCCACTATTGTTTCAGTGCGAATATCTTGCCTGTAAGGTGGGTTCAATACTCAGAATTGAACTCAGAATCCACAGCTGGTTAGGACCACTGATGTCCTTTCTCTCCCAGCAGCTTGTATAATACCTCTATCAGCTCTATGGTAACCAGCAGGGTAGAGGCTTCCAGCCTAGTCCAGCTTGATTCCTCTGTGCTACATCACAAGTCTGTGGTGTCTTCAGTAGTGAGTCTTACTGTCTAGCTCTGATGGACAAACCAGAAAAATAGCTTGTATTGTTTTGTCAGTTTTGGGGCTCCATGACCAACTCCTTATAAGGAGGTATCACACACATAGAACTAGGATTTTTGCTTAAAGACCTCTGGTTTCTGGGAGCTGTGCAGGGCACTTCAGTCCTAACGTTTTTAGAATGCTGATGAAAGCTTTTAGTTACCTTGTAATTTATTAGGTTTCTATGTGGCTTTTCCTTATAGCCTAAGTCCTTATAGCTTGCATTCCTGCTCTCCCCACTTTCCTCCACCCCTCAAAAACCTGTTTAACCCTTTTGAGCCCAGTGTCCTCCCACTCTACTTCCACACCACACCTGTTTAACTGCCCATCATCCCACATTCTTCCTCCCCCACCCCCTCATGGCCTTTTCCTTATTCTTTGATCTCCCTAGACACTTACAACTTAAACACAAAAGCAAAAAGGTCAAAGCTATGTCCCACATCTAAGAAAACATGCAGGATTTGTCTTTCTAGGTCTGGAGAAGGAACAGAAATATTATAATTATAATATATAAAGTATAATATATAAATATATAATTATAGTGTATTATATTATAATAGATTATATATTATAAGATATAAAATATTATATATTATATAATATATTAAAAATGTTATAATTATAATATACAATGTAAGGTTCACAATTTTACCCTTTTTAGTGTTGAATAGAATTCTATCGTAACCACACCACATTTTATTTATTCATTCAACGGTGGGTGGGCATTTAGGATGATTCCATTCTCTAAGTCCCTGTGAATACAGCAGCAAAGGATGTATGTGTGCAAGTCTGTCTGCCAGAGGGACCAAAGTCCTTGGGTATGTGTCCAGGAGTGGTATAAATAGGTCATATGGCAATTCTTTCTTTTTTTTTTAGTTTTCTGATAAATCTCCACACTGATTTCCACAGTGCCCTTGCCAGCTCACACTCCCCCTAAGAGGAAACAAGAATTTCCACAGTGCCCATGCCAGCTCACACTCCTCCTAAGAGTGAATAAGGGTCCCCCTCACATCCTCTCCAGCATTTGTTGTTCTTTGTTTTCTTGATGACAGCCATTCTGACTGGTGTAAGATAGAATTCCAAAATTTATATTTCCCTAATTGCAAATATTTTGAACAATCTTCTCAAAGTATTTATTATCCACTTGTATTCCTTCTTTGAAGAATTGTTTGTTCACAATCATGATCTATTTTTATTGTTTTCTTGATGATTTTTTTTAGTTCTTTGCACATTCTAACATTAATCCTCTGCCACACATATATCTGGTGAAATATGTCCTCCATTCTGTAGGATGCTTCTTACTTGCTTGCTGTAGTTTTTGCTGTGTAGATGGCTTTAGTTTCACAAAGTCCAGTTTGCCTATTGTTGACCTTATTTTCTGCATGACCAAAGTTCTGTTTTAAAGGTTCTTACACCCATGGTGATGTCCAACTGTGTGCAGCCACCAAGGGCCAAGTCTGGATCCATATTCCTACTGCGGTACTGGGCCATGTTGATGTCCGTGATCTGTACTGCCACCAGAGACCATCCTGAGGTCCATGGCACATGCTGATGCCAGAGACCATGAGGATGTCCATGGTCCATGCTGTTTCCAGAAACCATGTGTTAGTCCATGATCCATGTTCCCACCGGCTGTAAAGGGCAAGGAAGCTACCTTTGCCATGGTATTGATGACTGCAGACACACAGTTGAGAAAGAGGAACATGGAGGGCTTCTGTGACAACCCCTACCCACATCCACTTGTCCCACCAAGGAAAGTGGCAGCCTACAGAGACAACCATCAGAACTCTTAAAGGTTTTGGTGGGGATGCTGAAATGTAGCTTTCCAAAATTGATGACTTATGGTAGAGGGTGGGGAAGGATTCATTTCCTTTAAGGGTCTGGCCAGTCCAGTTTGAAATGCAAATCTTGCCTCCGGGTCTCAATGGCCCTCTGTAGAAATGAGGTAGTTGACAGTCTAGGATGGCAGGCAAGTTTTACCCCTATGACTATGGCATGCACAACTTCTTAGAGAGTTGTATTGAAAAGGTGCTAAGCCAGAGGCACAGTCCACAGCAGCACCAGACATCTGTCCACTTTGCCTGTAGAAGAAGAGAACAATTGCTGAAACAATGTGCAGCTTCCTGTCCTTGCCCTTTAAGTCATGACACCAGTGCCACACAGATGTGTCCCTTGGGCCTTTCCACATTCAGCAACCTTATGAATGTGGGGACCACGGGACCATCCTGGATGTGAAGAGGCATCATGAAACAAGAGTAGTGAGAGAACAGAACTGGTCTGTGGGGGGAATGCAGAAATGCAGGGCAGGGGGAGGGGGGCTCTGGGGTCTTCCCACTCCAGAGCCTGAAATGGGAGGGCAACATGAAGCTTCATGTGCACATGTTTAAGTAATTTCCATTTTCTTCAGAAGTTAAAAATAAATTTGATCTAGGAATTTATACTGAAATGGTATCTTACAGAGTAGAGTAAAACCCACATACATGATTTGTAAATATAAGAGGAGATGGCAAAGAAATGCCCTGCTTGCTTAGCCTGCTGCCTCAAACCCTGCAGGGGGTCCCTCTTCTGTGCCATCAGGGTAACGCTACAGGAAGCTGCCCCTCATGGTGGAAGAGGATCAAGAAAGCGACATGAGTAGGGAGAGTAAAAGTGTTCCAGGTACTGACTCTGAATCTTGACATGTAGAGAGCTGAGCCAGCACACTAGCCAGGCACTGATGGAAGCATTAGACAAGGACCTGGAACTGCAAATGGGCCGCAAGAAAGACACCATTTTTGCTGTTAGGGCTCATGGGCAGAAATAAGCCTTTTTGCCTTTCACCCATGCTCTTCCACCAAACTGTGATATTTGTGTGCTAGGCTATCATCTTCCAAGTGGCCTAGAGGACAAGTGTTGATTGAGCATCCTCTATGTGACAAGCACTATGTGAATTCAACAATCCATTTAAAACCCACAAGCATCTACCTGTTCTGGACTCCTTCAAGCCTAGCCCTCTTCATCCATCCTGTCTTGGCCGGTTCACTCTCATCTCTAGGGACCCAAGCCAAATGCTGAGCTCATTTTCTCCTCTCCAGACCACACGGTCCATTTCTAAATCTCGTCACAGGGCCTGAGTCATCTCTCTGTACCACCTTACCTGGGACTCAACCAGACTTGTGGCATCTGTATCCTACTCTGAAGGCAGAACCTGATACTTCCCCATCGGCATGGCAAGTAAGCCTTCCTTCTCAGGTGCTCACGGGGATGGAGGCAGGTATACTAGACCTCAGCCTGATGAGCATGGCCAGTGCTGTTGAGGCTCCATTGGGGGCTCTGTGCAGCATGGACTGGGTTTGGGGGTCACTCTACGTGTGATCGTCTTCCTCCTGGTGGCTTGATGTCCCTTGGGCTTAGCTGTGAGACCAACACTGTCCTGTGGCTTTCTCAGGGGTTGACTAAATTGTCCAGCAGTCCTTGAGTCCTTGCTCTTCATCTGACCAGCAGGAGTCTGAAGCATGCAAGAAAGGACTTAGCCCAAGGGCTTGTGGGTATGGTTGATGAGAAAGGAGGGGACGGGATGAGGGGGTGACACCTGGTATAAGCCCTCAGAGGCGATGGTAAGTCTAGCAAGGCAAAGGACTGAAGTGTGCAGCAGCAGGTGGAGCAGAGAGGGAAATGAGAAATTTGTCAGGAAGAGAGCTCATAACTGCGGCGGGGAGCAGATGCAGGAGCCAGTAACGGGGAGGATGAGTAGGCAGGCAGATGCCCAGGCCAAGAGCTGAGAACATAGACTGGGTGTTCCAGAACCCACTGCAGAGACCCTGGTACAGGCCACAGGAGATTTCTGGAAGCTGGAAGCTCGTTGATCTTGTCAGCTGCCATGTCCTGAGTTAACTGTGAGCCGCTGTGGCCCTCCTGTCTGGATCATTCATCATGCTCCTCGCTTCCCAAGGAGTCTTAAATATGTTAAGGTTGCATGCAGCTTTGCTCTGTCTTTCTGGCTCAGGTCACTGTGACCCATTAGGCCATCACTTCTGAACCTCAGACACAGACACTGGTTTTTATAACGTGTCATAATGTGCCTCCGCCAAACTCCCTCTCCAATCCTGATGAGTTGAGCTGCAGCTGCCTTCCAGCTTCTGGCTCCTGCTGGTCCTGCTGGTGTCCTGTAAAACTCTCCAGGTCTCCATTGTCCTCTCTACCCCAGCACTGCCCATCCCCCCCACCCCAATCCCACCTGCTCCTGTCATCTGTTCTTGAACAATGTCAATCCTCTTATTCCAGACAAACATTCAGAGGGTTCAAAAACTGTGGGGTGTTTGTCTGTTTGTTTGTTTGTTTGTTTTGGATCTATAGTTTAAGAATTCCAGGAATGAAGATCCAGGAGGTAATAAAAACTTCTTGCTTGTTTCCAGAATGTTTAGTTATGTATGGATAGCTGCCCTCCTGGTCACTTCTACAGGTTCATGCTGCAAATGCTAAAGAAAGCAAGGGGGAAATCCATCAGTCACCATCTGATTGTTGCTTGTACAGCTACCCCAGACTCTGGGTACTCAGGGTAGCAAGAAAGTGCCGGAGATGATGTGGGGAACTCTTTCTGAACAATAACCTGCCAGCAGGGTAATTCACAGATTAATTATAATAAAATCTGTCATATGAATGCTGAAATATTTTACCAAAAATTCTAAAAGCTGGAAGTGTAGTTCAGTGACACGCCACTTGCCTAGCATACAGAAGGCCTTGAAATCCTGCCTGCAATACTGAAAAATAATATCCTGGGATGGCCTGTCGTTGAGATGTACAATTGCAGCACGCACAAAGGCGTGGCTATCTTTCCATTGTGCAGACCATGACTGTACCTGGAGCCCTTACCCCCAAGTCATAGACAGCCCTGTTGTCACTAAAGTGAGAGTCAAATCTTACTTTCTTTTTTGAAGTTTTTTTTCTAAACCCCTCCCCACCAAGTCAGTGTGGACTTTGTCCCCATCACTTTTTATCACATAATCATGGTTCATCTATCTTTCTAAAATCAATAAATGATAGACAGACTGATGGTGAGAAAGATAAATGATAGGTAGATAGGTAGGTTGCTTGATAGGCAGGCAGGCAGGATGATAGGCAGGCAGGCAGACAGACAAATAAAAGGTAGGTAGACAGGTAGATAGCAAGATAGGCAGGCAGGAAGACAGACAGACACAAAGATAGATCTTCTGACTTCACTTGTTTGGTTTCTCCCTAGGACTGATCATCCCACAAGTCCCAAGGTTAGAGTTTTTTCTCCTATGTTCCTAGAACTGGGCTTTCACACATGTTCCATGAATGTTTGCTGGGGGAAGAGTTTGATTACCGTAAGGACATAATCTTAGTGTTGGATTATGAAAGTAAGGAAGAGAAGATATTTATTTGGCTCCCAGTTTGGCAGTTCAGGAATCTAAGGTCATGTGCTAGCATCTAGTGAGGGTCTCCTGTTGCATCATAGCACAGCATAGAAAGAGCCAGTAGCCAGCTTGGGTCTCTCCTCTTAAAAGCCAATAATATCATCTCCCTCTTTGCAGGTGAAATGACCCAGTAATTTGAACATCCTTGAGACTGTCCCAGAAGATTCTTCCATACATAAATAAATTCAGCAAAGTTGCAGAATACAAAAACCAACATACAAAACTCAGTGGCTTTCCCATAAACCAAAAATAAAGGCCCAGAGGAAGGAGCCAGGAAAACGATCCCATTCACAATAGCCTCAAACCGTAACAGGAAACAGAAGCAAGGACAGTCAAATGAGACTGTATCACTGTATCAGATGGAACGCAGCCTTTTGGTTATATGGAGTGGACACTGGGATGTGCCATCTCTAGCATCCCCTAGAGCACACAAGTGCTGCCTCTGTGGTACCTGTGGGAGACAGTGCTACGGCTTCATTTGTTCCCCTGAAAGTTAAGGTGCTGGAACATCCATGAAGATCTTGGGGCGAAGTCTAATGAATACCCTTGAGTTGGGGATGGTTCAGCTATTTGAGTCTGACCCTCTTTTTTTATGTACCTTGCTGCTCTTCCACTGAGTTGAAGCATCTCAAGGCCCCCACAAGAAGTCAGGCAGATGTTAGTGGCATTTTTCTTGTACTCCCCAGCCTCCAGAACCATGAGCCAAAACATCAAAACTTTTTTTCTTCATAAATTATCCACCCTCAAGTACTTCGTTGTAACATCAGGAAATGGCCTAAGACAGATAAAATGGGTGAAGAAAAGAGATGAATTGAAGGCAGAAGGAGGGGGAGGCCAGGAGGATCTGTGCCCACCATCCCCTCCGTGGGAAACAATTTCTCCGCTCATCATCCGCTTCCCAGGGGAGACACCTTTTGACAATTGACATCACACCCTGCTAGTTTACACTTTTGCATCCTGGCCACAGATGCTCTTGCCTTTGCCTTGGCTTGGGTGGTGATTTCAGTGTTAGGATCTAACTCTCCATTGGGGCTCAGAGATGCAAGAGGGACAAACCTTGTCTGGTTGACATACCACCATCTTTGCACTGCAGGTCATAGAATAAGTAAGTAGGCACCTCGAAAATATTTGCTAATGTTGATCAGAAATACCAACTGTTATCTGTTATAATTAATGTACTCCATCCTTGCAAAGAAAAGAAATGAGACAGTCACTATTCTGTGTTTGTTAAAGTTAAGAAATCTCACGTTTAAAAGGCAATGTCCTTAACCAGAGGTCATAGGAACTTGTCCAGAGTCTGCCCCCAATGATATTCTTTGGCCTCCTGTGGCCTGTGCATCTCATGTAACACAGCACTTGTACCAGGTGCTATCTACCCATGTGGCTTTGGGAGAGTCTTTTCCATGCTTTACGCTCTAATCCACAGCCAACTTGGACTAAGCAGATGTTGAGGCTGGTGGTAGATGCTGATCCCAGATCTCTTTTATTTAAATAGAGTTGTTTTAGTTGCGTTTTAATGATCTTGGCTAAATAAAAACACTAAAAATTTAAAACTTCCTAGCTCACCCAACTGCCCACTTATAATTTTCTGGACCTAATTGAGCATCAGCACTAGCTATCTCCTTGGGTTTCTGAGCTTTTGAGCCTCCAGCCCCTGAACCAGGTGTCTCTGTGCCCTAGTTACTCAGAACTCTGTAGACATTCTTGTCCCTGCCCAGCTACACACACAGACACATAGACACACAGACACAGAAACACACACACACACACACACACACACACACAGAGAGAGAAAGAGAGAGAGAGAGAGAGAGAGAGAGAGAGAGAGAGAGAGAGAGAGAGAGTTCTGTATGCATCAGCATCTTCCAGGCCCTTGGTCCCTAGACCCAACAAATTCCATGTTAATGTATGAAGGTCTCATTAGCCGTGTCAGTATATGCAAAGTGTATTCTCAGTATTTTTAGGATAAGCATTCAAACATGTGTGGAGACCCTCAGGAAAAAGGGGAAAGATGACTACAAAATAGCTCATATATTCGGAAAAAAATTTAAACCATATGTTTCTGCTTCTTTTACTGATTTTTTACAAGTAAACCATTAAAGTGTAGTCCTCTCAGAGCTGTTTGATGTCCCAAGAGCTCCCAAATATTTTACAAGCTGTTTTCCTTAGAACCAAGAGGATGTGTTTAAACTTACCTAAGAGGTATGGAAAGAGCCCAAATCTGAAGGATGCTTTCATGGCCTTTGAATTGGACCCAACAAATATTTGGCCTCTTGCTCTCTATGGTGGGTGAAATCTGTAACTGCCATGGTGAAATCAGGCTGACTTGGTTTCTGGACACTTGGGAAAGAATGCTGTGGATGGGTCCAGGTTTGGGGAAGGTGTCATGTTTGTAAATGAGGCTTTTATGTTGCTTGGCCTTATTCTCTGCACTAGGGGCCAAGGGAGAAACAATCGAAGGTTCCTAACAAATGGGTGAGGCCTGTACCTCAACTTTCTACTACAGTTGCTGTACCAAAAAAGCTGACATCTCTCTCATCCTTCCAACCTGCAGGGAATAGTCATCTCATCTCACTGTGCGGACTGAGTCCTCCGGAAAGCATGGCCGCTCTGCAGTCCCTCGCCTGCACTATCACGGATATGCATGCATGATGCCAAGCGGGCTTGGGCAACAGTGCTATTCAGCTTCGCATCTCAGTTTGTGCTGCTCATAACAAATGGGCTTTCCTCCTGCCGCATTATCTTATTTTACTTTTGAGAAACTAAATAAATGCACTAGTTTTTTTTTTAATATCTCTGTTTTGACAGCACACTCATCACAAATTCAGACATAAACAATCTTGCTTAGCTCTGGTTATTCTTAGGGAATCCTGGGAATGGCCTGCCCGCCATCCTCGCCACCCAGAGACCAGTGATATTCGAGGGAGTAGATAATGATGGACCTGGCATGGGTTCCTTGATTTAAAATTTAAAACAAAAATTAATTAAGGCACTTTCTTTGGAGGGAGTTTCATTTTAGTGAACAGCACGGGACAGTATATCCATTGCATGTCCTAGTGTGGCTGTATTTCAGTGAACACCACAGGACAGTATATCTACCCTGTATGCTAATGTGGCTGCATGAACACGATAGGACACTATATGCACCCCATGCACTAGTGTGGCGAATGAGCACAGTAGGACAGAATGTGCACCCCGTGTGCTAGTGTGGCTGCATGAACACGATAGGACAGTATTTCCACCCCGTGTGCTAGTGTGGCTGCATGAACACGATAGGACAGTATTTCCACCCTGTGGGCTAGTGTGGCGATATTGTGGCAGAAACAAGTCATCTCTAACCCTAAGAAAGCTGAGAAACGGTGTGAGCCTCCCGTGGGTGCTCACCAATCAGCTCCAAAGGCAGAAGCAACCTTCCCAGTGAGTTGATGGGAACTTTCTAGGTTGAGGACAACAGGGAGGGTCAGCCAGACTCACCACACTTTAAGAAAAACAAACTAGTCAAATTAAGAGCCTTCTAGAACTCGGCTCTTATCCAGGGTGAAAATCACCTCAGGCACCTGGATCTTCTCAGCATGAAAGCACACAGCTGGGACAAAAACCAGGGCTTTGCCTAATTACCTGGCATTCGATACTTTGTTAAGGGCCATCCTGTACCTGCTGAGCCGTCAGCACAGCACACAGCGCACAGCACACGGCTTAGGCTGTCCTCGCCTGACTCCAGGGACACTCCAGCCTTCTTGTGTCTACAGAAAGCATGTGATTCCACAGACTCCTCGAAGCCCTGAGAACCTGTCCTTCAGAGCCCAGAGCAAGAGCACATTAGAGCGGGGCTTTTAGCATTGACTGTCTCGTGTCTCTTGACCAAAAAAGAGAATCATTCCAGAGGCAAACCTGCCTTCCCTCTGTCACCCATCACAATCACTATGGGACACTGTAACAGCAGGCCTGTTGAAACAACCCATTTGTAGCCTGCCACTTTAGAAACAAATGGGAAGGACTTTGACAACCTTAACATGGCCAGCGCCTTGTCTGGTCAGAGTCTAATACTGTGGACACGGTTCGCACAGGCCACCGTTCCCATCACTCCTACTGTGATCAGCTTTAACTGGAAGATCCCCGTGTTTACTCCTAGCCTCAACCTGGATTTCCCACAGTCATTACTTGACACTGTACTTCTCAACCAGCTGTTATCTTATCATCCAATCACAGTTTTCCCATATCTGATCTCATCTGTGCCTTCACACCTAACATCCTGTATGCATGCATCCCCATGCATAGGCTCCTGCCTGTATGCCCACATCCCCATGCACAGGGTCCTGCCTGTATGAATGCAACCCCATGCATAGGGTCCTGCCCATATGCACACATACCCATACATAAGCTCCTGCCTGTATGAACGCAACCCCATGCATAGGGTCCTGCCCATATGCATGCATCCCCATTTATAGGGTTCTGCCTGTATGAATGCAACCCATATGCATAGGGTCCTGCACATATAACTTCATCCCCATGCATAGGTTCTTGCCTGTATTCATGCATCCCCATGCATGGGGTCCTGCCTGTATGCACATATCCCATGCAGAGTGTCCTGCCTATATGCATGCATCCCCACACATAGGTTTCTGCCTATATTCATGCATCCATATGCATAGGCTCCTGCCTGTATGCATGCACTCCCATGCATAGGTAGTTTCCTGTGCCTCTGTCCTGTATGTTATCCTGATGACATTGACACTTGACACCTACTGTTGTGAGGAAGTTAATCGAAACTTCATTCTGACCTCAGATGCAAATCTTGGTCATCGTGGTCATCTTGGTCAGGGCCTCTTTCTCTCGGGCTGTGTGCTCTTGAGGTTCTCCTTCTCCTTATCAGAGCTGACCCTAAACTCACCAGAGGTGCATGCTAGTTGTTAAGTATGTGAACCAGACAAATCTGCCTTCCAGTCATTGCTCCACCATCTAGACTCTGATAGACCTTGTTCAGCCTCTCAGTCACCTGGTCCCCTTTTGACCTCACAGGGAAAACAACATACTTATTTAAAATGATTTCTGATAAGGCTTGAATGAGAAGATCCATGTCAAGGTTTGACATTTCTTAGGCAGTGAGCAGCCTGTCTCTAGTTATTGTGTGTTTGCCATGTCTGTGTATTTCACCTTTCTTCTTATTGAAGGCTTTTAAACTTCAGACAGGACTGGGGCCACTCTGCTTGTTACAGGCAAGGTAGTCCCATGTAATGCTGGACCATGTTGGAATCCACTCAGCACAGGCCATAGCCTGCAGAATCTAGTCCCTACCTTCTGATCCAGCCCCTTCTTCCTCCCCATGTCTCAGAGGTGTTCAAGGTAAGCATATCTGCCTTAGGTGTTCTCCATCCTATCTGCCTGCCTGGAATTGCATCGTGTGAAGCTCTCTGGGTCACGCGGCCTAACTTTGGGTTCTGAAATGAACCCACACTCAACTTGCCATCACCACTTTAACTTTTGTGTGTGGAGACAAATAAAAGGTCCTTTCTAAAGTAGCTGAGAAAGCCACACCTACTGATGGTACCCAAGACAAAGCAGAGTATGTGAATCCTGCTAACTCCATTAAATTCTGTCACTTTACCTCCTATTACACGACAGAAGAGCCTGGACTTCTGTTAATTATTCAGTGTATTCCTGATTGCATGCTCCCCTTCTCTGCTGGAACACTGGGTCTCTGGGACAAAGCACTGCAGATGGAGAAATAGAGAATTCTCACAGTTCAGGGGACTGGAGTCCTACATCATGGTGACAGCAGAGATGGCTTCTCCTGAGCCCTCTTGCCTTGTCACAGAGATGGAGTCCCTCTGTGTCTCCACAAGTTCATCATTCTGTGATTGTCTTTTTACAATCTCTCCTTTTATATGCTAGTAATATTGGGCTATGTAACACACAAATTCCTTCTCTTAGTTATGATAAAAAATCCCTTCCCACAAATAAGTCCACAATGTGAGGTATTTGAGGTTAGGAGCTGACCTATCTCTTCTTTCAGTCAACTCATGCCTCCAGCATAGCTCTGGAAAAGTTTGTATTGTCTCTCAATCCTCAGTTCCCTTCTTTCATTTTTAGCACTTCCTACCCTATTTTCTACTTCATGCTCTGTCACTAAAAGGCTAGAAGCAAGCCCTTGGCAAAGATCAGGTCAAATCCATGCATGCAGACAGAGCCTGGCACAAAGGATCCTTGATGGAGCTGAGTTTGCAGATGCAGAGAGTACCCAAAGATGGCTTTCATGGGCCGAGAGGTTGTCTGTGCAGACTGGTTTTCTTGTCATTACAACCCCTAAACAATAGGTCAGACATCCATTTGCGTAGAATTTACACTGTATTGAGTATAAATAGGCAAAAATGATTTAGAGTAAAAGGGCATGTGTATTATTATGTAGCCATTACTTTACACATGGACTCCAGTGTCCACAAACTCTACTATCGTTCGGTGTCCTAGAGCCAGGACTCCATGAATATCAAGGACTGGCAGTATTGGAAAATTAAAGAGCCACATTTCTAGTCAGAGCCTTGCCTCGAGAATATTCCAAAGTTGAAACCAAACAGGAACTTGGCACAAGCTGTGATGGGAAACCTCTTCCTCTAAGATAACAGGGTGGTTGTCAGCTCATTTGCTGGACATAAGCCTCCTGCTTGGCCTTGACAAGGAGTGGAGAATTCCAACTCACCAGAACTTTGTAGACCAGTCCAGGCTCTGGGTACCCGCCCCATTCAGTAGTCACTGGTATTGCTTCTGAAAGTTAAGGCTCCTGAAAATAAAGTATCAAAAGTGTTTGTTCTTTGGTTCCTGAGTCATTCCTCTGAACACACACACACACACACACACACACACACACAGACACACACAGACACACACAGACACACACACACACACACACAGAGAGAGAGAGAGAGAGAGAGGACCAAGGGAGAAAGATCAGCTTAATGCTGAAGACTTATAGCAAGCTGGTCCTCATCCAGCCAATGGGTAGATAAGAACTTGGCTTTAAGCTTGTCCTGCAGGGTCCATTGTTGTCCCTAAACCAAGCAGAATTTCATGAACTCTCTGGGCAGGGCTATGGGAACACTATTTACATTTAACTCTCCCTCTGTCCCCAGCCTTCAAGCTTCCTCACATTTCTTCTTTCCAGACTCTTCATCATCATTTCTGGGTCTATTCCCAAGACGCCCTCTGGCTTTTATCAGTCTCTCCCAACAGGCTCCCTCTTACTAAATAAAAGGCAAGCTAAAACAGTCCCTGGCCCCAGAAGGCGCTGGCTTGGGATCACCTGCAATTTTTCAAGAATGAAAATAACAATAATAATAAAGCTCAGAACCTTTTTTGAGAAATGAGTCAGAGCCATGAGCACGGCTCCCTGCACAGCGGCTGCGTCTCTGAGGACTTGATATCCTGGCTTTGCTTAAGACATTTTACACACCCAGGAAAAGTCTGAAATGTAAATGCCTAGAGACCCTGTGCAGTTTACAGAACATACCTTCTCTTCGAAAGCTTCTGTGTTAATCAAAGTGATTAAAGCCAGGCCCCAGCGGGGGCAATCTTTCACAGTCAGAAACCAGTAGGGAATGACAGAGATGATTATCTGACAGCTCAGCAGAGATTCGCTCCCTTCTGTAAAAATACACAGCCCGACAAAGGCTGGGCTACAGGTTTACAATTTGTCTGATCTCATCACCTTTTAGCCCAGGGAAGCCTGGCTTGTGTATTCAAACACGGGGGTTGCTGTGGGCTTCTTTATAGCAGGCCCTGCTCTGCCTGGACCCCAGATGAGAAACTCTGCTCTCGTGCCACCTTCAGAGCTGCCACTAAAGTTTCAGACTGGTGAAAGAGTGCCCCCTGTTCTCAGTACTCCTATAGCCATTGAGTCATTTCCTTCTACACAGGCTGTGGTATGTTGTATGCACCTATTCTAGACCATGAGGTTCTGGAATCTTCACTGGGAGTCCGTGATGTCCACCCTGCATTGCTGTGACCCTCCCCCTGGAAAAGGGGAACACTGCTTCTTCTAGAGAGATGCGAAGAACGAGGGTCATCATTTCTGTCCAGGCAGCAGTCTCTGACAAGGTAACTCATTGTAAGACAGGTTCAATGGATGCTGCTTTCAGACTATAACAAAATTAGAAATTTGTTAGGATAACTTTGGTAAAGCCTCATATGACAGTTGTTCTCAAACGCTATTTTATGTACGTCAGAGAATATTCACACAAACATATGCATTTCAGGGTCAGGTAAAAACCTGTCACAGGGGATCTTCCAGGAATCTCCAAGGATGACTCCAGCTAAGATTCCTAGCAATAGGGGATATGTAGCCTGAACTGGCCATCTCCTGTATCAGGCAAGACTTCAAATGAGGGAGTGGAAAACCAGCCCAGCCACATCACCTTCGGCCTACAGTGTGTCCTGTCCTTGGGATGCGCTGGGTTAAGGGTGGCCTAGAGATTGAAGGAGTGGCCAACCATGACTGGTCTAGCCTGAAACCCATGCCAAGAAAGTAAGCCCACCCCTGACACTGCCTGGAGCTCCAGGACCCACAGGCTGAATGACCTAGAGACCTAGGATGGAACCAAACTCAACTGGAGGAAAACTGATGATGCCTAATGATATTCTGCTGCACTCCTTGACTGGTGTCTAGCCCAATTGTCGTCAGAGAGGCTTCATCCAGACTGATGGAAACAGATGCAGACCAACAGCCAAATGTTAAGGCAGAGCTTGGGAAATTATGCAGAGACTGAATGAAAGGATTGTAGGAGTCAGAGGGGTCAACCACAAGAGAACTCACAGAATCAGGTAAGTAGGGTTTGTAGCTCACAGAGACTGAACTATAAACCAGGGTGTCTGCATGTGTCTCACCTAAGCCCTCTGCATGTATGTTACAGTTGTGTAGCTTGGTCTTGTGGGTCTCCTAACAGTGTGAACAGGGGCTGTCTCTGACTCTTTTACTGGCTTTTGGGACCCTGTTCCTCATACTGGGTCGCCTTGCCCAGCCTTAATACATGGGGAGGTGCTTAGTCTTACTGGAACTCGATATGCCATGTTTTGTTGATACTCATGAGATACCTGCCCTTTCCTAAACAGAAACAGAGGAGGAATGGATTGGGGGTGGGAACAGAGCGGGCGTCGGGGGAGGGGCTCAGAGGAGAGGAAGGAGGGAACTGCCACTGGGATATAAAGTAAACAATTAAAAAAAAGAAAGTAGAGAAAGTTATTGACTGAAAGTGTGATTGATGCTAATCTACACGTGATAGTGAAACAGAGATAAGAAAGTGTCTAAGAGACAGCTAAGGCTGTAAGTACCCATGAGGCAGTCCTTAGACCAGAGTCGGAGGGCTTTGCAGAGGTGTCCTTGGCCCCCAAGAAGCCCTGCTAAAGTGAACTGTTGTTATGGATGACAGTTTGTGTTTCCGGGACCGAGAAATTTCAGAACAGACTGAGAGCTTGGTATCCAGTCCTGGAGTTGAACGCATGTGCAAAACCCTGCTTCCAGAATGTGCTCAGAAGATAGCCAGTGAGTAAAAGCAGCCCATACTCTGGGAACGAGCTGGACTAAGTCAAGATAAGCAGACTTTTTTATTGCAGGGCTGATTTGAGCGGCAAATACACTAATATGTCACTTCAGTCTCGGAATCAGTTACAATCTGTAACACGCTCCACATGACTCCACCAACTAACTCCATAACTGGGAACATCCTGTAAGACCAGAACACTGCTAAACAGCATGGGAAAATGTCTGTTTACTGAGCTCTTTAATGAAAGACGTCTACAATTAAATCCGCTTTAGCCAGGCTCTGCTATCTTGCACTGTTGGCTGCACTGCACAGCACTAAAAGGTCACATGACAGAGTCTCTACTTTGTCCATTCTGTGATTTGGCCTCAGCACATCTAGAGGACTATGGAGATGGATTGTTAGGGACATCTTCATGAAAGATCATGGATCCTTCAGGAATAGCCTCATCCTAAGGAACAGACTGGGCACTAGCAGGTAGGAGTGATCCAGAAAACACTACCTCCGTCACTCTAAACGTTCCCGTAATCTGGCTTGTCATTACCTCCAGCCTGGCAAGTTACCCTATCTTCTCCTGGGTTCACAGAGTAGCTTCTCCCCAAGACATTACCAGAATAAAACTTGCTAAAACCCAAGTGAGTCATGTGTACCTCCATATCACCAGAGTAAATTTGCTAAAACCCCGAGTGAGTTGTGGCTCCTCACTAGGCCCTGTGTCAAGGCCCTCACAGTTCCTCATGAGGTCTCTGAAACCAGCTTGTTACACCACCCAGACCCAAACCCCTACTGACCATTTCCCTGGCCATTTCCTTCTATCTGTTCCTGGCTCATGTTGCTCCATCCACTTTGGCCCTGTGTTAGTTACTTGTATGTGAAAGGACACCACAATCAAGGCAACTCATAGATGAAAGAGTCTGCTTCTGGTTCTGGATAGGTAATAGTTCAATGATGGCAGGGAGAATGGCAATGAGAAGTAGGCGTGGTGACTGGAGCAAGATGCTGAGAGTTCACATTCTTTACTGTAAGCACAGAGCAGAGAGAGCAAACTGGAAGTAAGGAGGGGGTTAATCTGGCAGAACCCACTCCCAGTGACATATGTCTTCCAGTACCATCTAACAACAGTGCCAACAACTGGGGACTAAGTGTTCAGATATTTGAGACCATGAGGGACATTTCTCATTCAGACTACCACCCTTGCCTCCACAGTCTCCTGGTTACACCATTATACACAACACACTAAATCCAAGTTCAGAAGTCCCTAGTCTTTCAGACATAACACTGTTTAAAAGTCCCAAGTCCTGAATTTCCTCTGAGACTCAAGGCAATGTCTTAACTGTAATCCCCTGTAATCAAAAGCAAATTACACATTTCCAACATATAATAGCACAGAATGTACATTGCCATTCCAAAAGGGAGACATGGGGGCATAGTGAGGACAGACTGTGCCAAAGCAGGCCAGAAACCAACAGGACAAACTCCAAATCCTGTAGTCCTATACTCCATGTCTGGGAGTTTAATTTCAAAGGGCTTTAAATGGCACTACCCCTCCAGGTTTGCTGCCTGCAGCACACATCTCTATCCTGGGTGATTCCACTTCATATATGCAGCTCTTCTTGGCAGATGCTCCATGGTTCTGGCATCACCAACATCTTGGGTTCTCCACCGAAACCTGGGTTTTTCTCTCACAGCTTCACGCAATGGTCTTTCATGGCCTCTTGCCCTGCTGTAGTCTTACCAAGGAGTTCCCTTGCCACACATGACTGTCTTGATTGAGTCTCTGAAATGGTGAAAGGAGAATCCACAACCCTTCACACTTGAATCTTTCCTGCCTCTAAAACCAGTGTACACGACACTGCCAAGTTCAGTTTGGGATGGAACTGCCTCCTTGGACCACATCAGCAGCCCTGTTTCCATTCCAAAGTCCTCTATATTCCTCCCCAAACCAACATGGCAAGGTTTTTCACAGCAGCAACCACCAACCTTTCTGTTCATTGTTTTTATGTTGCTGTGACAAAACACCATGACCAAGGTGACTTATAGATGAGTTTATTTGGGCTTATGGTTCCAGATGGGTAAGAGTCCACCATGGTGGGAAGTCATGTCAGCAAGCAGCAGGCGTGCTGGCTGAAGAAGGATGCTGAAGGCTCATATCCTATGTCCTATACATAAATACAGAGAATAAAGTGAGAATTTGGGGAATTCTAAAGTTTCCTGAAAATCCACCACAGTGACATACTTCTTCCAGCAAGGTTGCACCACCTAAACCTGCCCAAATAGCACTGAGCAAGTGTTTAAATGCCTAAGACAAATGGGGGACATTTCTCATTCAAATCACACAGCCCCATTGCTGAGCCTATGGCATTCTCAGAGATTTCCAGCTCAGATTTAACACTTAGTATTTCCCAAGTATGGATGCCTAGCCACTTTGTGATTTCTTTCAGGTTTAGATGTCATCTTCTCTATGAAGACTTCTGTGAGAGCCCTATTTAAAATCACAGCACCTCCATTGCTCCTCCTCCTATCTTCTTTTCCTGAGTTACTTTTTTCTCCATCATTCTGCACTACTGGGCATACTTCACATCTCCCACTTTTTTTTTCTTGCACCTTGTCTCCCTAAATGGGAATCAATGAGCATTGGTATGCATTGTTCACCTGAGTAGCTTCAGCCCTCAAAAACTAAAAATGATTTGCAGAAGGGAAAAAAAAGAATGACCAAATGTTCAACAAGGTTTACAGAATTTCCATAAAATGGGTCAATGCATAAAATTCTGCACAGAGACAAGTCATATTCTAAAACAAAGCTCAAAGGTGAAAGTTTAAGCAAAGAAAGCTAACTTTTCTTTTCCAGATATGAAACATTTTCCTTGTCCCCATCATGACTTTCCCTTTCACAGATCTTTTGAACCTTGCTTGCTTGTTCTCCCTTTTATTGATAATTATTATTTCTTTTTGTTTCTGTAAACTGAAAATGATAATCACTGAATCAGTCACAGCAATGCTGCAGTTTAGATTTCCTTACTATGCAGGTAAGTAGAATCTTTCCATTGTTAGAGAACAATTCTATCAGTAGTTGAAGTCAATGTAAATGGGCTGAATTGTTTTACTCAAAAGTGAAATCCTATAAACAGAACAAAAGTAAAATTGAGCAATAAGATGCTTAGACAGAGTAGATTAAAAATCAAATGACAAAAGCTGGGTCCTGTGGTGCATACTTGTCACACCAGTATTCAGGAAGCTGAGACAAGAGGACTGGGAGTCAAAGCCAGCAAGCAGTACATTGACTTCTTGCAAACCAGTCAACAAACAAACAAGAAAGAGAAAGTCTGAGGCTCCAGAAAATGTAATTGATGTACTGGAGGCAGGTGGGAATGGGAACAAGAGAGATCAGCTTGCCTGTGGGAGAGTGGATGGAGAGGGAGAGTACCAATGAGATGACTGGAAAGGGGGCACATTTCAGGGTCAGGTAGAAACCTGGTGCAAGGGAAACCCCCAGGAATCTGCAAGGATGACCCCAGCTAAGACTCCTAGCAACAACAGATATGTAGCATGAACTGGCCATCTCCTGTGGCCAGGCAAGGCGTTCCAGTGGAGAGATTGGAACACCAACCAAGCCACATAATGTTTGACCTAAAGTTTGCCCTGCCTATGGGATGTCCTGGGGTAAGGATGGTGTAGAGACCGTGGGAGTGGCCAATGGATGACTGGTCCAGCCTGAAATCCATGCCACCAGATACTGTGCTATACTCATAAATTGTTGACTACCCCAATTGTCATCAGAGAGGATTCATCTAGTAACTGATAGAAACAGATGTAGAAACCCACAGCCAAACATTAGACTGAGCTTGGGGAAGCCTGCAGAAGAGAGGGAGGAAGGAGTGTAAGATCCAGAAGGGTCAAGGACATCCTAAAAAAAAATCCACAGAGTCAACTAACCTGGCACACAACTCAAGAGTCTGAAATGATGTGGGACTCCCCTCTGTATGCTGTAAATATGTTTTATTACCATTGGTTAATAAAGAAGCTGCTTTGGTCTATGGCAGGGCAGAATAGAGCTAGACAGGTAAACTAAACTGAATGCAGGGAGAAAGAGGCCAGAGTCAGGGAAATGCCATGTAGCTACCCAACTAGAAGGATGCCAGAACCTTATCAGTAAGCCACAACCCATGGCAATACACAGAGTAATAGAAATGGGTTATTTTGAGATGTAAAAGCTAGCTAGGAACATTCCTGAGTCATTAACCAAGCATGTTGTAATTAATATAGCTTCTGTGCAATTATTTGGGTCTGGGAGACCAGGAAATGAAGGTGTAGTCTCCATTTACAAATGGTACCCACTGTCTGGGGCATGGATCCACCTAAGATCAAAAAAAAAAAAAACAACAAACTTAAGAAAAAAGAGGGCTTCTAGATTCACAAAAACAGGAGCCAAGTACAGCTTTTTGATAGTCACAGTTTTTCAGATAGGCTCTATTGGCTTCTTTTAGAGAAGGCTTTGTGGTTTGTACTGGTGGCACAAATGACTCTGATTATTTTTGGGAGTTTTTGCTATGGAGCATTTAAAAGGGGTTTGTGAGCAGAGTACTACAAGTGACTTAATGGTGACATAGACCTGCTGCATCCCTGGAGCAGGGGCGATGAGCATGGTTTGCAGAGCTGGCAACACGGCAGCATTAGCCCTTGCCACACTGCTTAGCATTCTGAGAAGCACTCCTGATCAGAAAATGATTGCAGATACACAAAATGACAGATTCAGATGGAAAAGACCTCTGAATGGGTCACAGTGTTGGATAAATATGCATGGCTGAGGAAAGAGAGAAGAAAGAATACAAACAGTCATAGAATGAAGGAGTAAGGTAATAAAATAAATATTAAAAATCAATAGAGTAATAAAAAACCACATAAATATGGGAAATACATAGAAAGTCTAGATTATGTATATTATTATGCTTTCTTTGAATTTTTTGACTATAGAGAGATATTTGATTCTGAGGGCTGGTAAGCTAAACCAACATAAAGGTATCCTGACTTCAAAATTTGGGTCTAAGGATATGTTACTTTAGAAAAGAGATTCTGCTTTAGTTTCTACAAAAGTTGAGAACCTGTGGGTTTCTTCCAGGCTAATGTGGTTTGATAGAACAAGACCCCCTGAAAGGCCTCCATGAACCCTAAAATTACTCCACTCAACAAACAGCAGGAAGAAGTTTGGAGAAAACTACACCCAAATTCCCAAAATGATTGTTTATAAAAGTTTATTTTCATTTAAAAGGGGTTGTGTATAAATGGTTAAATAGACACAATCAATTTGTTATAAAAAGAAGGGGGAGGGGAGATAGAATATAGAGATGAATACTTTGCATTGGTATGGATCTTTTGTCTTTTGATAAACTTTAATTATGCTAGGCTTTCTAAGGATTTATTTCAGTTAGGTAGATAAACTTCAATGCTTCAAAGACCTATGGAATATGGCATTTAAAATGTTTTAAGAACTTAGACTTTTCTTGACAGTGAGACATGTCTGCTTCTGACAGCACCAGTTACTATCAGAGAAGTTGATGGGCATTGAAGAAACTTGTTATGGAATTCGCCTGCGATGTTACAAGGCTAGCCTTTTTGGCAAGAAACTGCTCTTGCTCTTCCCTGGACTGATTAATGGTATGCTGTATGAACTGGACATGCAGGACCCACAGGAAAATGACTGCTGAAATTGCCTGAAGAAGTTGAGACAGTCCTTCAGGGTTCCTGCTTCATGAAAGAGTCTTCCAGACACTCTTCAAGGCATAGAAAAAAGTGATTGACAAACTGCCAACATAGGTGAAACAGTCTTTCAAATTTTCTGTTTCATGGAAAAGTCTGCCAGATACTATGGGCCTGTATGATAAAGATGGATGCCCCAATGTTACAGAAGAACTTTGGGTGATTATCCAGTAAGTGAGATGTCTCTGTCATTTCTAGAATTTTGAAAGTTGCTTACAATGCATTTTCTATTTACTTAGGTAATATTATATCCTTCTTGGGTCTTTGATGGAGTTGAAGACTAGATGGTTATAATTACAGTTTTTCTTAGTTATGATAAAAGATAAATTAGATATGAAACTTTAGACTCATAAAGATAATATAGATGATAGAATATTGTCTTTAATTTTGCCAGATACAAGTAGACTACATATTGTAACTGTAATTTTTGCTTGATACCTGCTTTGTTTTATGTAAGTTTACTATGTTAAAGTTAAAACATTCCTTTTTATTTAGACAGAAAGGAGAAGATAATGTGAGATTCCCCTCTGTATGCTGTGAATATGCTTTATTACCATTGGCTAATAAAGAAGCGGCTTTGGCCTATAGTAGGGCAGCATAGATCTAAGCAGAAATACTAAACTGAATGCATGGAGAATGAGGGTGGAGTCAGGGAGATATCATGTAGCTGCTGAATGAGAAAGATGTCAGAACCTTACTGGTAAGCTAGTCTCATGGTGATACACAGACTAATAGAAATGGGTTAATTTAAGATGTAAAAGCTAGCTAGGAAAATGCCTGAGTCATTGGCCAAGCAGTGTTGTAATTAACATAGTTTTTGTGTGGTTATTCAGGTCTGGGCAGCTAGGAAAAAAAGTGCAGTTTCTGCCTACAACTAATGAAAACAGATGCAGAAACCCATAGTCATACATTAGGCCAACCTTGGGGAATCCTGCTGAAGAGAGGAAGGAAGGAGCGTAGGAGCCAGAGGGTTCAAGGACATCATAAAAAAATTCCACAGCGTCAACTATCCTGGAACAAAGGAACTCCGAGCTAAACTGACAACCAGGGATTCGCCATGGGACTGATGTAGGCTCTGTACATATATGTGACAGTTGTGTAGCTTGGTTTATTTGGGGGACTCTTAACAGCGGGAGCAGGAGCTGTCCCTAATGCTTTGACTGGCTCTTGGAAACCTAATCCTCATACTGGGTTGCCTTGCCCAGTCTTAATTCAAGGGTAGGTACTTAGTCTTACTGCAACTTGATATGTTATGTTTTGTTGATATACATGGAAGGCCTGCCCTTTCTGAACAGAAATGGAGGAGTGGTTTGGGGAGGCAGAAGGGAGGTGGGGGAGGCAATGGTAGGAGAGTAGGGAGGAGATACTGCAGTAGGGATGTAAAATTAATAAATTTAAAGAAAAAAGAAATCAAAGCACACGACACACAAATGATGTAATGAATGTTTATGTTTTAATACTTCTGCTGAGTACAGTTTAAAATGTGGGGATTAGATAACATGCATTAGAAGACTGAAAAATAGGTTGGGCTAAATTGTCTGAGAAATGTACATTCCAACAGATATTACAGTAATGAGTTCGTTGTGTTTCCTTTTGATTTAGTAGATACCAGTCTGGGAACTAGAAAAGTAAAGAACCTAGAAATGCCAATAAGGACAGGTAATAGATTTTTAAAAAGTTTCTTTTTTTAAAACAAAAGCAAGAAAGAAGGAAATAAAAGTCCATTTTTTTTCCTAGTCTAGGGAACAAGAATGGAGCAATGTGCTCTAGCAGAAGTCCATAGAAGAAAACCACACCCACCTCCCTCCCAGCAGCAAGGGCTAAACCGGAAGCCTGTATTGTCATTCTTTCAAAAGTACAGTGAGATCTCTCCAAACTCACTCAAGGAAAGAGCAGCCAAGACAAGACAGAAACCTGAGTCTTCACCTTTGGCAAGCACCACTGGTGTGTCCCACCTTCTCACAGGCTCACAGACGTGTCAGTGGGCACACCAGTGGACAGCAGTGAACAGGCGTCTGTCCATCTGAAGACAGAAGGCTGTCAGAGGACAATGGATAAAAGGCAAAAGTAGATTAGTACCCAGAGCCTCAAACATGGTGTCTCAAGTGCCCAGAGATCAATTAGATACATTAAGACTAAGACGACTTTAGTGTGAACGAGAAAAGACAATCAACAAATGGGAAGGAGAGAGCACAGCAGTTGGGATAGTCTCCCAGGGTTTTAAAGCAGCCATTATGAAAATTCTCCAGTGAACAAATGTGAAAATAACTGAAGCAAATTAAAAAATAGAACCTCATCAAAAAAAAAATACTGGAAGGAACAAAACAGAAACTTTACTATTTAAAAATTTGCAAAACTAGAAACAGATCGAACAAATGAATGGAGAAAGAAATGAAAGAACTCAAAATAGCAACTATCCAAGCTGAACAGCAGAGAGGAAAATATATCTGAACGAAAGGCTTGGCCTTTCCCAAACTTGGGAAACATCTAAACCTACATAATCTAAAAGCTGAGCAAACCCAAAATGGAATTTTAAAAAAATTAACACTGAAATTACCTTATACTCCAGCTTCCAAAGCTAAAGACAGCCAGAAAGAGCAGCTGACCCTGTAAGAATAAAGAGTTCAGACCCACACAGACTCTTCTCAGAACGCGGGAGTCAGAGGGAAGTGACGTGTTTCTCATGTGCCAAAAGAAAATGACTCCCATCTCAGGATTCCACACTCAGTAAAATCTCTTTCCAGAAATGAGGACAAATGTAGGAACCCACAGATACCATTGCCTTCTTTTCTCAGAGTTCTTAAATTATGTTTGACAAGAGAAGCAAGATTTCTACATTTTTAATGTTCTCAGTGTATGCAGAGGAAACAGGACACTCACGCTGTGAACAGGGAGAGACCGGAGGAGGTGGAGGAAAACCATGGTGTGTGTACGTGATGTCATGTCTAAGCAATCACTATGGGTACCTTGTACAAAATGAAACACTAAAGAAAAATGTAGCTACATCTTGATGTAATTTGGAAATATGTTCAAATCAAGAAGTAAACACATAGAGAATTAAAAGCATGCCTTGTATTTAGGTATTTAGGAATATATACATATGTAACAATAATTGGAGACAAACAGGCCATGAATTTGAAAGAAAGCAAGAGGAGTTTATGGTAGGGTTCAGAGGAAGAAGAGGGAAGGGGGAAATTATATTATAATATGAAAAATACTTTAAAAGAAGAAAAATCATACTTAAATGAGAAAATAAGATAAAATAGAGTATATCAATTAATGTATGGGTGAAATATGTTCATAATTATTGTGAACATAAATGGCTTCAACATGCCAAATATAAACAGATATTAGCAAGTAGATTAAACAGAAACTGTGATTCAGCTTCAGTTATCTTCAAAAATTCACTGCTGATACCTCAAACATAGATAGGCAACCTGAAAGTAAAGAGATGGGAAGACATAACATGATAAAATCTTAACAAAGTCAAATCAAGAATGATTCTGACAACATCACACAAATAATGATCAATGAAAATCCTCAGGTCAATACAGATGCAAACATTCTCAAAATGTAAGTGCAGAGAACTCAGTTAGACATAGGAAAAGTTATATGCCATGATCAAAAACGTGCTTTGCCCAGGGAAGCAAGCTTGTGAAATATTCAAAAACAAATCCATGTAACCTATCATATTAATAGACCAATGAGTAAAACCCTGTTGTAATATTTGCAAATGTGCAAAAATCAGTTGGAAAAAACCACAGTGTTCATTATTTATTAAAAACAAAACTATTGGTTAAGCATGAATATACAGTTCATCAAAAAATGCCTGCATGTTCTATCCATTACAACAGAGCATGAAAGGGTTAACAGATGATTCACAGCCAAATCTAAATCCAACTCTGGGAGTCAGACACCCTCTTCTGATCACCATGGGAACCCACACATGCACACACACAAATACAGGTCAATAATAATAATAAAAATTGCAAAAAACCAAATGAATACATTCCAGAATCCCCCAAACGACAGAAAGCTATTTGGCAATAGAAAAGAATGAGCTGCTAATATACACCATTCAGAAGAACCTCAGGGGCTTTATGAAAAAAACAACAATAAAAATACATGCTGCGTGACTTTGTATTTATGCTGAACTAGAAGCAGATTGGTGGTTGTCAGCTGTTGGAGATGCCACGAGAATGATGGTTATGGTGATAAGTCAGCTCTCACCTTGAACCTGGTGGCTTCATGAATCCACACATGAGGTAAAATGACATAGACAAAGACTATAAACAAACACCCTTCTTTTCTAGTCTTGATTAAATAAGCAGTTACCTCTATGGGAAACTGGGTGAAATGTACTGTATTTGCAACTTCCAGTGTAACTAAAATTATTTTAAAATAAAATATTAAAATGCAGTATCAGCAACAATAAAATAAACAGATGAATTGAATTGCAAACATTTTAAAACATATTAGCACAAATTCCATGTAATATGACTGACAACATATAAAATAATTAATTTGTTTGCACTAAGCACTCTAGGTGTAAAGTAAATAAGAAAAAAATCTCTAGAAATATTCAGAATCCTTTAAAAGCAGCTCAATTATAGTAAATGTTAATGTGGTTTTTTCTGCTCAGGTATAGAAAATTTTGTTTAATAAAGTGATCAATGAGTTTGATTTCACAAATAGAAAATTGGTGTTTACTATAGCCCTGAAGACTATTTGGGTACATTAATATGAAATTAATTACAAGAATATATCCATGAACTTTGACAAGGAAAATCCATGAATTTTAATTTAATTTAAAATTGTCGTTCAATAAAATCAAATACATCAAGAAAAGATCAAATATCCATTTTAAAGTACTAAAATAGTCTATACACATTTTCAAAATGGGAATTACATATAGACTAAAACTAACTTTAGCTCAGTGTCCATGGTGCAGTAGTGGCAATTCTGTTAAAGGCTAACCCAGCATTTTCTAAGTGTATTTGACACCTGACTCACAGAAAGGAACATTATTGGTACCACAAACCTGATCAGTTGCTTGTGACTAGAGAGGTCGTAGGCCCTAGTGCTGAAGCTATGGCTGCCGTTGTCCTAAATTGACATGACATGTTCATCAAATTCCCTTCTAAGTAGTTATGTTGATGACACAGATCAGTGCTGCTTTCTGCACTGAGCAGAAAAGTTTCGTTGTGCAGTGGGCAGCAGTAACTACAGACACTCATAACAGATCGGTGCTGGGGATAAATAACCACTGAGTAATTTATCTATAAGTAGGAAATCTATTTTACCCCCTCCAAGGCTCAGGGAACATTTTTGAAGAGAAGGAAATAAAACCCCATCACAGGAGAAAACTAGACATTAGCAGTGATGTCTTGAAATCTGCCTGTATGGGACAGACATACCAAATGCTCACATCTTAACCGACCTGACAGTCTTCCTCTCCCCCAATCCCCGTAGGCCACCTCCATTGGAGGCTGAAGTACTCTGTGAGGCTGCGCTGCTCGTAAGTCATCTCTTCAAATAAGCCCTAAGATTTTTTAATGCATCAATGTTTGGTCTTCCAACAGTGGTGAACCTGGTCCCTCTGGTCGTCCTCTGTCCTCTGGACTGTAGTACCCCAGAGGATTGTGGGAATGCTCTCTCTGGTCTTCCTGTGTCCTCTGGACTGTAGTACCCCAGACCCTTCACAGTTCCAAGAAGTCACACCTATAGTCATCCTGCAGTTGGGTCAGAGACGGTCTACATGTGAAGACACACTCTTGGGTCAGGGCCAGGTGAGTAACGTTGAGCTTGACACTGAGAACTGGTTTGTAAGATGCGGTGCATTTTATTTCCCATAGCTGGGGCTTAGCCAGAGGCATTCATGCTGCACTTTCTAAATACCTCGAAGACAGGCTGGGGCTGCAGCCAAATCAGGCAAGCTGTTGGCTTGGTGCCAGTCTCCTGGGGTAATCCTGAGACCTCTGGCTGAGTGCTTAGAGCTGAGTATCCCTTGTGGTCCAGAACAAGAAAGGCACCACTGCCTTCCAATCCCCTGTTCCAAAACAATCAGGAATATGAAGAGGCTGAAGGAGAGGCAAGGGGGAGGGCAGCTGAGATCAGGTCCTCTGTAACCTTAAAACAAAAGCCACATGTCTTTTTCATATTCCCAGGGTCTAGCCCCTGACCCCCACTAGGGATCGCCCCTGATATAAGTAACACATGACTAAAATGCTTGCTATCAAGGCTTTTACATCAAATGCTCTTCAGTGGAGTGTAAATATGCCACGAAGAATTTACAGACTCTTTTAGGCTACAGTAACCTCACAAGCAGCCTGGTTGTGACACCTGAGAGACACACGGAGCTATAAGAGTCATGGATGGAGACCTGGAAATTTGTTCCTCAAAGTATAGACTAGAACGAAACAAGACTCAGCCTTCTGCTCAGCTATCAGGGATGGGCTATCACGTGGCGAAGTCTGGTCCTTCTTCCACCATGGTGGCAAATTATTGACATGAATACCCTACAATGAGGAAGGGTTTACTAGGGCTTTGTGTTGCAGAGGATTTGATGCATAGGCAGCCGTGTTTGTCGCTTTGGACCTGTGATATAGCAGTGCCTAATGACAGGAACACACGACAGAGGAAAAGCTGCTTATTTCATGGAGACTGAAAGCAAAGAAACGAAGAAGGGAAAAGTCCCAACAGCGCCTTCAAAGGCACACCCCATGTGTAGGCCCTGCCTATCGGGTTCTTCTGCAGCTGCTGGCATCATAGGTTAGGGCCCAGATCTTTAACATGTGGTACTAAGGGAGCATTCAAGACTTAAACTATAGCACAAAGGTATCACTAAGGCAACATCTATACTATAAAATCCACATAGACACTGGAAACCCACATGAACTTGGAGTAATCATCCTCCAAGGGTGTGTATCTCAGTGTCTACCTGAGTCTGTGAGCATCTACATGCTTAGGTCTGTCTGCACACACATGTATACAATATGTAAACATCATGTTTATGGCTTATTATTAGTGAGAATTTGCTCACCTTATCCACATAGACTCAGCCCCTCTCTCTTCTGCTGCTGGGGAAATTAGGGGTTTCTCCAATGCTAATCCATCAGGGTTGGTTTTTTTCACTTCACTGAGACAGCTGTGGCTTGCTGTGCTCAGAACCATGGAGTACTTCGCAGCACGGAGACTGAGCAAAGTAAAGATAGGGTGTTACCACCATTCCCCAAGCCCCTCTGTCCAGGGTCTAGGCCCTCTTCAAGTGCCCCCAGCTTTGAGGTTCCAAGTAAGGGATGGTTACAGAATCTTTCCCATTGCAGTGTGGAATCCTAGAAATGGCTAGGTCTGATGCCATTGACATTTTGATCAAAACTCCTTTATGTCTCAAGACAACATTTAAGCCATGTTTAGTCTTTGACTTTCTCTTTTGTAAAATACTTTTAATTTTTTAAAGCTTACCATGAAACTGGAAAGTTGGGGGCAATAAAGAGAGTTCAAAGATGGCGACTGAGAGCAGAGCATGATGTAATCAGAGTCTTAAGAATCTAAGTAACAGCACTTGGGAGGCAGAGGCAGGCAGATCTCAGTGAGTTCGAGGCCATCTTGGTCTACCAAGCCAGTTCCAGGATGGCCAGGACTTTACATAGAGAAACCCTGTCTCAAAGGAAAAAAAAGAAAAAGAAAGAAAAGAAAAAAGAATATAAGCAAAATAAAGAGCAGAGCAATGGGGAAATGGGGATGGTGTCAGCAAGCATTCACAGGGCACTTCCGGACATCAGGACTCTGGCTGCGTGATGCCTCTTCTGTATATGTAGAGTTCTGGAGCTGCATGGGCATGGCCTTGGTCACATGACCATCTATGTTGCTGAGCAGAGCCACAGCAGTACTGGCAGCAGCTGCCACCTTCGCCTGGCTCCTCAGAGCTGATGGAGCAGCCAGAGTGCGTAGCAGAAGAAAGAGCTCAGACAAGCACAGGCTTTCAGCAAGACTCAATCTTTAAATACGGCTATCAGATCAGAAATCCAAACAGTGAGCACTTAAGAGCCAGAAGGTGCATAAAGGAAGAAAGTGTTGTTCGGTGCTTTCTATCTACATGGGTAAGAGTTGTGATCATTGTACTTTTAATGCCTAGGAATGGCTATAAATAGTGATGAGCAGGGGACCTTTCAAGGTTTTTCCAGTCTATTCCTTCATATTTACAACCTCCTCACTCCCATTTTCAAATCCATATCCTCTCCTTCTTTCTTGAATTGTCAACTCTTTCCAAAATCTACCAACAGGAGTTACTCAGACCAAGCGGTTGAAGATGCCAGATTTTCCTCAGCACTGATACAGCGCAGGAACTCAAAGCATAAAATTCGGAAACAACTTCAGGATACGAGCCACAGTTCTGAGCCTTAGAAAAGCCCTTTCCCCAGCATCCAAGAATCAAGAGCATAAGAAGAGAAAAGAAGAAAAAAGAAAAGAAAGGAAAGGAAAAGAAAAGAAAAGAACAGGAGACAAACAAATACACACTTAAACAAGGCAGTGACAGGCGACAATGTGGATGTTACGTGGGAGAAGGAGAACTGTGGATATGACAGTTACTAGGTTACAAAACATTTATAACATACAGAACTCTCCTTGTCTTCTAGGATACAGAGTGCCACTGTCCCCTGAGCCACCAAGAAGAGGTTACTAGACCCTCTTGGTCTCCGAACATAATTTGCCTTCTGAGGGCTGCCAGAACTCATGTTCGGCAACATGGCAGCCTTATGCTACTCTACATACGGAACTGCTGAGAAGCCCATCATGTGAAACTGGGGCATGCTTGATTTTCACCTAGAAAAAAAATGCAAAATAGGTGTCCTTTCCAGTCAGCTGGTAAAATATCTGTGCTCAAAAGGTTAATTAAGTTGACTTTAAACTATTCTTTGACAATTAGAATACAAACTAAAGGGCTTCATTATGGCATTTTTACAAACACTTTGTTGGTTATCCTCCCCATCCCCTCACCTCTCCCATCCCCGCCCCCTGGCTAGAATATTTTCCCCAGGGTCGCCAGTCTGCTTTCACATCACACGTGTGCCATGGCCTCACTTTCCCTACTCCTCCCTTGAGAACTTTTCTGCCTCTCATGATATGCTCTAGTTTCAAGATCTGTAATCACATCTCTATATATACATATACAAAATTCAAAATCCAGGGTCTACACGTGAAAGAAAATATGGAATACTCTTTCCAAGTATGAATTATTTTCTTCGATATGATAACTTCCATCCATTTTCCTGAAAAGTCATGGTTTCATTTTTCTTTATGGTTGAAGAAAATTACATTCTATATCTGTGTTATATTCTTTTCAATTCATCTATTGGTGGACATCTTGGCCAGCCCACTGCCTAGCTACTTGACAGCACTGCAGCAGGAAACAGAAATGCAAGCATCTCATGGTAGGATCCAGAGCTTTGGGTCTATGCTAAGGAGTGGTATAAGGAGCCATTTCCTAGTTCTTACAGTTAAGAGGCTCATCTCTGAGAGGATTAATTCTCCTTCTATTGATAATCATTATTTGCCAATTATCTAGAGTTAGATCTGTGCGATTTCCCCCATCCGCATTGCCGTATCAACCAGTGTTGGCTCCGTTCACGTCTTGTTTAGATTATGATACTGTTGAGAGTTCAGGGGTGCATCTACCCTGTCATATAGAAATGACATAATCTCACAGCCGATGTCTTGGTCCTCTGGCTCTTAGAGCCTCTCCATCACTTCTTCTGAGAGGATCCCTGAGCCCTAGGCGTGTGCTTGGATAGATGCAACAGCTTGGCCTGGCACTCCATGATCAGGGCCAGGTTCTGTGTTCTGACTGGGGTGGCATTCTGTAGTATTCTCCATCTTCTACATTTGTCTTAAGGGCGAGAGCTCCACTTAGCTATGGGTCTAAGGATAAGTACCAGCAATGCAGTGAAGGAGTGTGCTGGTTTGGGGAGTGGAAGGAGGAGGTTTTCCTCTAGGTTCCATGATGGACATGATAGAGTCATTCCCACTTCTCCCCTGAACTTCCTTCCACTCCTCTCATGGAAGGGATTCTCTCAAACCATTCTTATAAATGAGACTTTTTCTTGGTCCTCTCTCTGTACGGTATCCATTTAGGAACTGTCTGGAGTGCTAGCTTAGGTATCAACAAGTGTTTTGATTTTTGCTTAGCTCTCTTAATTTTAACGCAAAACTTCTCTAGGCACATCAGTCTTGATCAGCTTATGGCTGCTGAGAGATCTGCTGTTATTTTTATGTTCCTGACTTTGCAGATGAGTTGGCATTTTCCTTTACAATCTTTAATATTGATCCTTTGTTTTTATATTCTTATACCATAATTATGATATGTCATGGCAAGGTTCTTCTTTCGTCTACTTAAATTCTAGGGAACAAAGTGTCCTCAGTGTTCAGCTGTCCATTTCCTTCCCTGGGTTTGGTTTTTTTTTCTGTGGTGGTTTTGTTCAATAAACTGTGCCCTTGGACTTTGTCTCACATCTTCTTATAGCCCATAGATTCTTAGGTTTGTTCTGTTGAACATATTTTAGAGTTCCTGGAAGCTTTTGTCATGTTATTTTTTCTTTATGCATTTCTGAATGTATTATCATCTCAGCCCTTCCCCTCCATCCTGAAATTCATTCTTCTGCTTGGTCTTGGCCATTGATTTTATGTTTCACTGCATTCTTAAGTTATCCAATAACAATTTATTTAAGCCAAGTAAAATTATGATGCCTTGATACAAAAAGCCATTGCTATGCTGCAACAGCAAGAATAGATGTCAACATGGTAGGAATTCTCTGATATGAGGATCAAGTTCTACGTTACACTGTAACAGAAGGAAAATCTGAATAGACTCATTATATAACAAACACATAGACTCATTTTTTAAATGTATTTGGGATTCTAGGTCTAGTGAGTCTTTTGCCTTCTGTGGTTTTATGCCTGCCAAAGCCATGATTTTTGGCATGAAATGGTATTCTACGTTTTGTTTTGCAACTGGCACTGTGAAGCAGGCTCCTCAATCCTCCTGACACTACATTTATACTAGCTAAATTTGGAAATCTGAGGGACAAAAGCAATGAAGGGTTTAAAAGAATTTTTCTCAAGTTCCCATCCCCACCTACCCCCAGCCCACCTAGGAGATCTCTTCTACTCCCCTTTCCCTGGGGGAGACAAGTGTCCCCCTTGGGCCCTCCTTGTTACCTAGCCTCTCTAGGTCTGTGGATTATAATATGGTTATCCTTTAATTTACAGCTAATATCCACTTATGAGTGGTTACATACCATGTTTGTCTTTCTGGGTCTGGGTTACCTCACTCAGGATGATTTGGGAGTGGGTTAAGGGGGAGAGTACTGAAAGAGATGACTGGAAAGGGTGGCATTTGGGGGCCAGGCAGAAACCTGGTACAAGGGTAACTCCCATGCATCTACCTTGTAGACCTTGAATCTACCTTGATGATCTCAGCTAAGACTCCTCGCAGTGGTGGATACATAACCTGAATAGGCCATCTCTTGTGATCAGAATGGTGACTATCCCAATTGTCATTAGAGAGCCTTTATCTAGTCACCGAGGCAAACAGATGCAGAGACCCACAGTCAAGCATTAGGCCAAGCTCCAGGAATCCTGCTGAAGACAGGGAGAAAAGATTGTATGAGCCCAAGAGGTCAAAGACATCACAAGAAAACCCACTGAAACAACTAAGCTGGCAGATAGGAACTCACAGAGTCTGAACGAATAACCAGGGAGCCTGCATGGGGCCAACCTAGGCCCTCTACATATATGTGACAGTCGCATAGATTGGCCTACTTGTGGAACTCCTAACAATGGGAACAGGGGCTGTCCCTAACACTTTCGTTGGTTCTTGGGAACCTATTCCTCATACTGGGTTGCCTTGTTCAGCCGTAATATAAGGAGAGGTGCATAGTCTTCTAGTCTTCCTGCAACTTGATGTGCCATGCTTTGTTGATGCCCATGGGAGACCTGACCCTTTATGAACAGAAACAGAGAAGGAATGGATGGTGGGGGACAGACGGGAGGTAAGGGGAAGGAATGGGAGGAAAGGAAAGGGGAAACTTCAGTCGAGATGTAAAATAAATTAAAAATAAAATTTGAAAGCTACAATCTTATCTTCTAAATGCAGCCTCTAAGGGCCCATGTTTTTCTTGCTACCTAAGGTACTTTATAACAGCAACCTATGCTTTCAAGCTTCACCATGACGATAGCAAGCCTGCCCTGCATGAGTTCCAAGTGTCATCAATTATCTTCAAGTACCTGCCTGCAGCATGACTCCTGACAGCCATTTTTTGGATGGGCTATTTTTTGGCAGAATTGAAAACTTACCAAACCATCGATTCCAAGCTATAGGATGAGAATACATCTCCTCCCCAAAATAAATCACAGCCAGGACATTAAAAGTCAGTGTCAGAAGCACCTCCCATCTCCCTCCCTCATATTTATTTTATGTGTATTGATGTTTTGCCTGCAGGTATGAAAGTGTACTGCATACATGCCTAGTACCTGTAGAGGCCAGAAGGGGGCACCAGATCCCCTGAAACTGGAGTTAAAGACAGTTGTGAGCTGCCGTGTGGATGCTGGAAACTGAACCTGGTCCTCTGCAAGAGCTGTCAGTGCTCTTAACCACTGAGCCATCTCTCCAGCCCCTTAAAAGCAGTTCTTAAAGATGAAAGAAAATACAAAGCTTTAAAAACTGTAAAACAGACAGTAAGAAGTGACAATAGAGAGACTTGGTGTCTATCCCTGCCCTAAAGAGTGTGTCTACCACCTTGAGATATGTGTGTCCATAATATCTGGAGAATCTGCAATAGATGAAAAATAAATGTACTTAAACAGCCAAAAGCAGCTGAACCTTGAAAGAACAGATAGCAACTGATCGTACCTAGAAAAATAACATTTTAGAAACATTTTCAAAGATGCCTCCCTTACACAAGAGCTAGATTAGAGCGGTCAGTCAAAGATTCAGAGAAGGCAAGGTGGTCAACACAGAGCCGTGGAAACCCACATATAGCACCCTTAATGCCAACTGACATTCTAAGAATGTGGTCAAGCTTTGTAACATAGGTAAAATCACTTAATAATGCTCATTAACTTATTTCAATGTGTGTTGTTTTAATTTCCCAAATTAGACAGACTGAAAGACAAATGTCATTGCTATTGAACCAGTCTCCCTCAAGTACCAAGAAAAGAGGTTTTTCATATCAGTTAGCAATTCCTTTAAAATTAAAATAAATAAATATGGAAATATATAAGATTGGATTTAAAAGTCAATACATAAAAAGATAAGCTGGAATGCTTTGCAAAAGTTTCCTTCCTCAGAAAGTCAATCTTTCAAATTTCCATTCTCGTATATTCAGAGTCAGACTGGCTGAAAGTCCATGCACAGCCGAGCGCCCCCAGAGAGTCTGAACACACACTCAGGTGTCACCATTGCGCCTATGAAAGGGAATTCTGCTGATCCCTGGTGGCCAGTGTTAGGGCTGTAGTTGGACTTGGGACTGTGGTGTGCCAAGTCTTCCATTTGTTTATGAGTATTTATTTTGTGCTTCTTACAATCTAATCATTCTCTAAACATAGTCATGACACAAAAATTCCCATGTGGAGTTCATCTAGAAGGACATTAATGATACATGTGAACATTTCCAGCAGATAACCCAACAATGAAAACAGAAAGCCCTAGCGTACGAAGAATGGAATCCTCCATCGGTTCCCAAGGGGGATTGGTTCCAGGACCTCCCACGGACAGCAAGGTCCCAGGATGCTCATGCTCCCTATTTAACATGCCATACCACGTATTGGCTTAGAACCCACATACATTTTCCCATACATATTAAACAGTACCTTTTATAATGTAAGTGCTGCGTAAATGGTTGTTTTAATGCATTTGAAGACATAATGGCACTCCAGTTCTTTCTGCTTTTTCTGAAATCATGGAAGTGCAGCTGCAGGAGGAGTTCTCTGTGAAGCATGCAGGAGAGGCCGCTACATTCTGTGGAGGCAGGCCCTGTCTGGTGGAGCACAAGAAGTCTCGAATAGTTTTTTATTTCTCTACCCTCAGGTTTGTCTTGGAAGAGAATTTGAGTTGTTCAAGTCACAGAATTGCTCTCTTAAAACAAAACAAAACAAAACAACAACAAAAAAACCCTTATGTTTAATCACCATCGTTCTAGGTAGGAGCACTAACTTTGTTCTACCTGTGCTGAAGAAAAGAAAAAAAAATCTAACATCAGTTAAATTTAACAAAATCTTCCTGAACAAAATGGTTCAAAAACCTGGTAGCACTCAGAGACCAAAGCCGGTTCTGACTGCCTCCACAAACCCTGGGATATGGAAAATTATATCATTCAACATCTGCCTTATTGGGGTATAACTGGGCAGCCTTCACCCTGGGATTGGGTGAGAATTCAGCTTTTATTGTGGGCTGAGTTTCAGTTGCTTAGTTACCAGGGACTATACATATATTGTATTTCCACATGCTTGCTCACCAAGCCAATTGTGGTATGTTATGTGGAGAGTGTTTTAGGGCAAATTTTTATCACTTATATATCAATATTGGGTTATTTTAAATGTAATATCCAGTCTAGAAAAATATTCCACACCCACACATCCCTATCACCACCCCATCCAACACACACATTTCCATGAGATTGAATGGCTCTATAGAACTCAAACTTTACAACATGGCTACGTCTGGGGTTTTGGGAACAGATGAAGCCATGAATGAATGTGTATTGTTGACATACAGTTATGTCATACACACAGTCATGTCAACGACTCCAATGCCTCAGATCCATGGAAACGGCAAAACCTTCCCCTGGTCCAAGTACCAATGTTTATCAACAACTGGCCAGTGTATGCAGAAACCATTAACCACAGTGTCTTCCTCCTGAACTGCGACCTGAGACTACTCCCCTGCAGAGACCTGCTACCAAGGTGAGCTAACCTGTCTCCTTTTCCAGCTGTGTATCAGAAGCCCCATCCCATCCCCACATCTTTATCCAGCTGTATACAATAATTCTGTGTCCTCGATTCAGATGTCTAAAAGTGAAAAAGACTTTCCAGGTTGCTGTTGTTGGTACATCACCAGCTCACCGTTTCTGTATGTGTTTGTGTGCCTGTCCTTTTTTCACTCCATCCATTCATTTCTTCCATCGCTCCAGTCAGGGTCCCAGGACCAAGCCCCACAGTATTCAGCCCTATAGAACAGGTTCTTAACAGTCCTTCAACAGTGGCCAGTGAAACAGGTACCTAAAGCCAACAGGCATCTGACATGGATTCCATCGGACTTAGTGGTTCTTAGGACACAATGGTTACTATGGCAATTGGTGCTTAGAAGTGGGAATCTCTCAAGTGGAAAAGGTGATGACCGTGGATGAAATAAAAGCTGCGAAAGTGACATTGCTTGCTTGTTATTGCCTAGAGACAGGAAATGGAAACAAAGGGCTTATTTCTTTCTGCAAACCGTTTCTTACAATAATCAACCCGAATGAGCAGAGCCAGGTACAAAGGCATGCGGCTCTCTGAGGGTACACAGACACCTGGGAGAAAGCCAAGGTCAGCTTCCATGTGACTGGAAACAGGCCTCCCCAAAAGTCCTAAAGAACGCCTCAGAATTCCTCCTCTGGCCTCGGCTGCTGTTCTTCGACCCTCCACCTTTCTGTAATCCTTTGGCTGGAGATTCTGGAGGAAAAACCCTTCCTTCTCTCAGCCCTGGAAACGCTCGAAATCTGGTTCCTGTCATTCCCACAGCCCGACCTTTGCCCTAGAAGCTCCTGATTAAAGAGGGTGCCCAAGAGATTTATCTCGGGGCTGAAACCAGATAGGACAGGAGGGTCTAGAAAGGCCATGGTGCATAAGGAGTCACACAGCCAAGCTGAAAGTCACACGTGTGGGCTTGGGTTGAGAGAGACGAGGAGAAAAGGAGGATGTTAACCCCTTTGCCTCTGCTTCCCTTCAGCTGGGAAACCACACTGCATCCAGCCTGCCTGACTCCCCGGTGCTCCCAGGATATTCACTGCGCATACAGGGACCCGGTGGCATACTTCAGCCGTGAAACTAGTGGCATGTGATCACCAGCCCTCTTAGCATCTGCTTTCTCCCCGTGTTTTCCAGAATCAGTCCTTCTGTTCATATTAGTGGAGTCTATCTATCCAGTCCTTCCGAACTCATGTAAACTTACCTAGGAAAGCATCATCTGAGGCTCAGAGAATAACAGAGGACAAAGCAGAAATGGCCTCTGCCTTCGGGAGCTCACAACTGAGGGAGAGCAGGCACGACCAGCTTAATGAGTCAATGACAGCAAAATGCAGCGCTTCCTTGGAATCTGCACAGGGTTATTTTAATACCCAATGGGTCAAATAAGTAGATCCTGAAGTCCCTTACATGTCACAGGGTGGTAACTACATGTAACTTATATGTATGCCACATGTATCTATGGCATCTCTGGATCGCTTATGAGCATGTGGTGTAAATGCCGTGTAGATTTTATATTGTATTATTTATTCAGAGAATAATGGCAAAGAAAATGCATGTGTTCAGTACAATTGCAAGATTTGGTTTTTTTTACTTGTTTAATTATCATTTGTCAGTGAAATGGGGCTTATTTTTCAAAAAAAATATGAACATAAAACATTAAAAGGAATAACAAATGCAATTTTCTTAGTGTTTCGATCTGAGTCTGGTTGAATCCATACATTTAGAACATGTGTCTGTGGAGGGCCAACCATAACCGCATACTGTAATAAGTATCTTGAAGTAAATGTGTTAGACCTGAGATGGAATATACTATGCTAATAATTATATACTAAAAACAATTGGATACAATGTTCAGGTTAAAGGACAAGAGAAGATATGAGGATGACAACTAAGTACAAGGTTGAAAAGAGTGCAGAATGGGATAAAATGATTTGTACAATTTTGTGTATGTTCTGAGTGTCGCTGAGTTTTTCATTTTAGAAGAGCTAATTTCATATTATGGTTCTCTGTCCACAGGACTAAAGTCACCCAGTAAACCATGTTCAGTGTATTTACCTAACGTTACAAACACATTTGTTACCGTAAGATCTATGTATACTGGATATTAACTTGAAATCTTCTACATATATTGTTTGTCGCTGAAGGTATCTGTCAGCCCCCTGTGAGGACACACTGGCTCAAGTCTGGCTCCCTGGATAGCACCCCTCCTATAAGGGACCCTACCTAATACCTCTGGTGCCCTGTATAGCATCCCAACTGTGAGAATATGCTGCCTCGTGTCAGACCTGCTTAAGCACAGCTGACTCCATGCTGAGCCTATTGTCCTGACTCCTCCACCCCTAATGCCCACTCCTCTTTACTTGGCCAGATCTTGACATTGGTACTGTCTGTCCACTCTGATTCTCCAGGACAGCACCACACTTGGCTCTTAACGACTATAATCATGTTTTGTTTTTTTCTTTAAGTAGCTGGATTATTTCTATCTTGTAGAAATGAATATTTTACTTAAACAGGATTAGTTCATTTTTTTTACTATGATAAAATACCAAAGGCTGGATACTTTGCAAAGCAAAGAGGCATCATTTGATTTGGTTCAATGTTTGGAGGCCCATGAGCTTGCCGCTGGCCTCTGCTCTGCTCTTGTGAGAGCCTCATGGCAGATGGCTTTGCAATAGGAACACATGCGAGAGTGATGTGTGTCACACATGCAAGAGTGATGTGTGTCACACATGCGAGAGTGATGTGTGTCACACACACTGAGGCTTTGCAATAGGAACACATGCAAGAGTGATGTGTGTCACACACACTGAGGCTTTGCAATAGGAACACATGCAAGAGTGATGTGTGTCACACACACTGAGGCTTTGCAATAGGAACACATGCAAGAGTGATGTGTGTCACACACACTGAGGCTTTGCAATAGGAACACATGC